>VHZZ01004264.1:23693-37948 GCA_009801015.1 Silene noctiflora | reverse complement strand
GCCGATTCCACCCTAATAGCCATACTGTACGCATCCACCTGAGCACCAGTCTCATTCAGAATAACCCACCCAATAGCAGCCTTATCATATGCTTTTCATCCCGCATCAACCATAAGACGCATACAAGTACACAAATTTGATTGTCCCACCATTTGAACTGGTTTACTCTCATGGATTTCCCCAAATTCCCCTTTCTCCACACCTTCCCTACCATGTTCCTTCCTCTTTTCCATGTCCCTCCTACTTTCCGATAAGGCCTGGTCAGCAATAAAAAACAGACTGCGTCCATAAATTAGTCATCCAACTAGGGTGAGCCATACTCCCTCTGAAAATTACATTATTTCTCAAAACCCAAATACAGTACACAGTTGCCAAGAACCTAATTATGCGGGATTCCGCCTCCGGGAGTTTACTCAAATAATCAATCCAATTAACAATCCACTCACCCATGTCTAAATTTGTATCCTGCTCTACTCTAATCCCCAAAACCAAGCACGCCCACACTCTTTTCGTAAAATCGCAATTCCTAAATAAATGTTCAGGCGTCTCAATATAATCATCATGCTTACATATACAACACTTAGTATCAACCCTAATATTACGGCGTAGGAAGTTACTTCCCACCGATAGGGACCCGGTAATTATCCTCCATAGCAATATTTTCCACATATTTGGGCCCGGTAGATTCCATAACTTCTTCTTGCAGAATCGCTTTCCTTTTCCCTCAACGCGTTTCCTATCCTTATTAGACCCATGTTTATCCATGAACAATCCGAAACATATACCATATCCACTCTTCACACTGTAGTCTCCCGTTGCAGTATGTCTCCAAATAATCTCATCACTTTTACTGGATCGACATATCGGCATAGCCAGGATTTTCCTAGACGACTCCTCCGAAAAGAGCGAAAGAATTAAAGCTTCTTTCCAAGATTGATCCGGATTCTTCACATCCTTGATCGTTAAGTGCCTTAAAGTCACATGTTCTATGGACAAAATATTAACATGTGGATCAGGGAACTCTCCCCCTACCCACTTAGTAGTCCATATATTCATCTTAGAGTCAATACTCGGGTGCCACCCCACATGATTTAACACAAACTTGAGTCCATACCAAACACTTCTTACTCCCATAACCAATTATTAGGACATCGTACGCTTACACTTGGAGTTACCACATCACTTCCTAACAATTTATGCCGAAAAACATGACAGAAAAAATTATTCTGCCCAGAAATCATACGCCAAGCATGTTTCGCCAACAGAGCAAGATTAAGGCACTCAACATTTCTGATACCCAAGCCCCGTTCAGATTTAGGTAAACTAAGGAAATTCCTACTACACCAGTGAACTGGTTTACCCATCTTACATCCCGCCCACCAAAAATGTGACAGAAGCGAGTCCAGCTTTTTAGTCACACTTACCGGTATTTTAAACACCGATAGAATGTAGTTCGAAAGGTTTGATAAGACGGAAGAGATCAGAGTAATTCTGCCCGCTGGTGAAAGAAAAATCCCATTCCAAGAGGATATGCGTTTCATCACGTGATCGACCAATCCTTGAAAAATATCTTTTTTGACCCCTGAAAATCTGTTGGTAAACCCATATATTTTCCAATACCTTTATTGTTCTTAATTCGGAGGGTTCTCAGACACAGACGAACCCTTTGCGATGTCATATCAGGACTGAACAGAATGCCCAATGTGTTTTCATTAAGAACTTGTCCCGACACCCTACAAAATTTATCAATGAAGCACTTCAAGGCCTTAGTACTATCATTCTTATTTCTAATAAAAAATACCGCGTCATCAGCAAAGAACAAATGAGACAGGTCCCACACTCCTCGTCCAATAGGAAGCCCCCAAATCCGTCCACACCTCTGAGCCTGAATCATATTACACGATAACACCTCCATACATAGGACAAAGAGGAAAGGAGAAAGCGGGTCCCCTTGACGAATACCACAGGTAGCCTTGAACGATTGTAGGGGTGCCCCATTCAGCATAATTTGATAGGAAACGGAAGATACACAATTCATAACCAAACTGACCATTCGTGTTGGGATACCAATCTTATGAAGAACCGCTTCCAGGAAGTCCCAACGAACCCTATCATAGGCTTTACTCATGTCAGCCTTAAACGCCAAGCTACCATATTTTCCTTTCTTCTGCGTGTTTATTTTATGTATCGCCTCATTTGCAAGTAGAACATTGTCTGAAATAAGCCTACCAGGGACAAAAGTATTCTGAAAATCTCCCACCAGGTACCCCATCACTCTCGCCAGACGGTTTGCGATACATTTCGAAACAATTCGCATAAAGACATTGCAAAGACTAATTGAACCATAATCATTCACTCCTGCGGAAGTTTACAGTAAAATGTAATAATTGTGGTAGGATAAAATGGGGTGGACATAATACGTTCCTTGGCATAATTGAACACGTCTTAAGAGAGATTCAAATCAATATTGTTTACTGAAGACGTCATAATAATTTAGGAATGTTGGTACATACGTTGTCGGAGTTGAAGAAATCATAGATTCATTAGGGTTATTGTTCCTCTATGGAGTACATTATTTGTCGTTATCATTTTAATCATCAACTAAAGCTCTTCTACTTCCACACGTTTGATTTGGTCTCCTCATCACAACTTACCATTTGCCCTACTATAGTCAATGAATCCATCAATTGACTATGTTTCCATCACATAATTACGGCATACCATAGTCAATGCCCCATCACTTGCTCAAATTACCTAATTTCAGTCCCAATTCATTTTTTTTATGATAGATAATACCACTTATATTAACACCAGTAGGTAGACTATACTATTAGTTGTATCATAATTGATGGTATAGTAATTTATGAGCACTTAGATCATCTGACAAGAGACTGTCTTGCTTAATTAAATGTCTCGTGTTCAAACCCTAAAAATACAGCTATGTTAAAACTCATTAAGGCGACCAAATCAAAGAAGAAAAAAGTCGAAAACTTGTGCATGCATGTTTTGATGCTGAAAAATGTAGGATAAACATGGAAAGCATGCACATAAATCTACACCTAATTTTTGGGGTAAAATTCGGGCTGCTCAATTCCCAAGGCCCCACAGGTATAAAAACATTATTCTCGTACAATTAATGTTAGAATTAAACTTTATTGAGCCTTTGTTTTCAACGTTTCAATGGAATATCTTCCGACTTCGCTGAACTTCATGTATAATGTCGCTGTTCTATCTTTTTTGAATTTCAGATCATGACACCACTTTCTAGCTTCCATAACGATAACGGTATTTTTTAAGTCGACCAAGTTCGAATTCTTAATTTCGTTCCTATCTCGTGGTTTACTAGCTCTCCATTTTACACATAAGCATTACTCATTATTATCGTGTAAATATAATAAAACGATTATTTTTGTCAGAAGATAAAGGTTGTGGACACAAGAAGAAACACGGAAGTGGGACAGAGAATCCAAACTCGTGTTGAGTGTTGACCCACATTAAAATTCGTATTAAGAAATATATAAGGATATTTCAATAAATTTTTTTTTTTCTGACAAGAATTTCATTAATTAAATATGGTTAAAATGAAGTTTCAGTTTTCTCAATGTATGTTCTTATGAATTTCTCTTTGTATACTCTACAGGTTTTTAATGTGTGTCCTTAACATGTACCGAGTATATAAGAATGATGAAGATGAATGACCGCAAATACAAAAAAACTTGGGACAACACTATTCCTCAGGCTAAAAGAGTGAGCATTTGAAGTACTCCATAGTAATTTGTTCCATCTTTGTAATGCAAAATTTTGAAATATACGAAATAGCTTATAAAATAAGATAAAATAGACTTATTTTACATTTTACCTTCAAGTCAAGTGAAGTCCACCAAATTCCGATAAATCGCTATAATATGTCCTTCAATACAAAGAATTAACATTATGAACCCAATCCGATCGACAACCATCAAAACCATCAACACTCGGTAACCATTGCAAGAGAGAAGTTGCCAAAGATGCTCAATCCACGACATTCTTTTCGGCGTTGATCAGGAATGAGTTATCCCGAACGATACAGTAGTCGACACATCCACAAATGTTAAAAACGCTTGTTATTGACCAAAGGGTAGCTCCAACCCCAGAAATAAGCCGAGAACTGCATCCCAATATCCAATCAGCTGCCACAAGGATAGATCAAAGCCGTGAAGGTTGTTGAGATCAAAAAAGAAGAAGAAAAAAAATCTTTGAAGTTCTGTTTTGAACAACAAACTTCTACAAACAATTGAAATGTGAAGTGGCATTCATCTCTTGGATTCGACACCCATCATCATCACAACTACCTATCGTGACACCCTTTACAACAAACTAAAAAATAAAGAAGAAAATAAAATCAAATCAAAGACCTCAAAAAAGTAATATACATACCTGACCAATGAAACCTTTTCCTGTCTGACCTTCGATCACAAGACCAACAGTGAGACCAATCATCGCCCAAGCTCCATTAATTGCTTCAATTTGGCTCCTTCTCTGAAATCGCAACATTTTAAAATCAGGATTAACAAGATAAAAATAGAAATAGGTATAACTATAACTGAAGGGAATGCATTCGATGTAAAAGAAATGCTCCTAAACTTTGACATTGAGTTAATGCTTCATAAAGTATCCGTTTATACGCTTATTTCAACGATTACTGGGTTCAAGCATTTTGTCTCTTGTGTATGAGATGATTTCATACAATGTTAGACCAACTCGTTCAGTAAAAAAATGCCACCATTCAGCCAGCCACTGACCCCATTACAAATTTCTCATGTGTGTTCTTCTCGTGATTATCTTATCATGAAACAATTTCGTATGAGAATTTGGGCTACTTATTCCCTTGTTTTTAGTGGATTAATGAACATAGGTTAGACTATTAGAAACATCACTAATATAGATTGACGCTCCAATCACAACCAGCATCTCAACAACTTTCCCTATATCCCAATATTTTTTTTCCCAAATCTAGTGTGGTCTGACCTGTGGGTATAAAATCTGGGTTGTGACAATGCCCATCAGCCAAGTTATAAGTTTAACGATGGTTAGAACGGCCGCTTTGAGGTATTTGCCATATTTCGAGATGTACCAACGAAGATGAAGTCACAAAATGCATTGGCAAGCAATGGTCACAAAATGCATTGGCAAGCAATGGTACACAAATGTAATGAAACTTCTCCTCCCTTCGTCTCTAATACCCTGTCAGCCAGCTAAGAATTCAATGACTTCTACTGAATCAAGCAACATTGGTAAAAGGTTTGTGGAATTGTATGAGTTCTATGAATTTTAGTGAGATCTACAATTGTTTGCCATTTTAACTCTGTGTAGTCTTTCACCTTTTCATGTTTTGCGAAGTACAAGCTTTATACATACAAATGAAGTCTCTAACAGTACAGAAATGGTAATTTGCTTATCAGCAATCAAAATGCATTGGCTCATTCAAAGCAGTGTGCAACTTTGTGTATATAGGCTACTCAAATCCCACTTTGAGTTTCCAAATATCAGTGGATTCAGTATAACCAAGCGTAGCACACATGTAACACCAGTAGAATTGAAATTGAAGTCGGGAGTCGCGACAAATGAAATCTACAAACCTCAAGTTTCTCTTTAGCTTTAATTTCCACCATTTGTTTGTCAGCTAATTTCTTGGCCTCCAAAGGATCAACCATAATTACTTCTTTGCCTAATCTTCGCCTTCCTGAAGAGATCTGCACGACAAGAGCATTTTAAAAAAGGGTACAAATAGAGGATCACCTTTTCGATCTCAACTAAGGTTTAAGGGAGAACGAAAGATGCTAAACAAGAAAGATTTGAGTTCAGCAACCTAAATATTTGGTGGATAAAGAGAAGAAAGTTTTAAATTTCCATCTAGAAACGAGTGGTTTACAGAGAGTAGATATAAAGCAACCTAAATTTTTGGCTACTTAACTCTACATATATTACTTCCGATTTTGTATCAAATTCTAACATGTTATGGTTGCGAAGCAAGCTTAACTAACCAATTTATGTATGTATTACTCCATTTATTTACCACCATTTCACACAATTAACTCATTTAACCTTTTCCTCCTAGCATATATAGTCAAATGGCACTAATTGAGTGAAATAGAAAATACTTAATAGTTAACGCTGCTTCGATAATAAATTCTAAAAGGAACCTGATGAAATACTAACCAACAATATTTTTACTATTCAAATGTAGACCTTATGCATACATTAGAAGTGGCTAGCACACAAAGTGCACGACCCCTGGATGTACGAGTGAAAAATCTGCACTGTTGCCCTCCAATCAGGTGCCATCTGAAACAGAAGAAGCTTATCAGACATAATCTCCGAACAAAAAGATGTCTCTCATACATCAATGATATCAACTATTGCTCAACTAGGGATATTCTGATAATACATATTGAGGAATCTCAAGAATCTTGTCACAAAGCTAAAAACAGTAGCTATTGGAGCGTAAGGGTATATGTAGGATAACCATGGTACAAAAATGCGGCATCGGCCCATGTCAGGGTACCATCAAACTGACCCGACCGGTGGAGACGAACCCAAACATGACCGGAAACCTGAATTAACCCAATTAACCGGATCTGATTCGAATTTTCCTGGCCCTAACAACACACATGAACCGAAATCACCAGACACAACCTAACCTGTTCTTCAGCCGAATGATGATGTAAGAATTATCAGTATTGATAAGCGAATGCCTGGTTGGGTGAACACATCAGTCCCCAGGTCTTGAGTAGTTTATCTAATTAGCAGGATACTCAGTATATAAGATAGTATTACATGTGAGACAAGCCCATTAAATCGATAATTAAATAGTAAATACTGATAAATTGGGTTTATCTCACATGTGAGACCATCTCATACAAGACTCAGAGCATACATAAAAGGCATGGTTGGTACAACAATACATCTTGGTATAATACTTGTGTAAAATGTAGACATGATAATAACAATAATTAGTCAATATACAGGAAATACTACTCCTGATCTATTTCAATTGCATACATTATGTTCATGCCCTGCCAAGTCTCAACTCTCAAGGGATTAGTCCGACCTCAAAAAGAACATATTCCCAATTCTTCCGGCGGCTTTTGATGCACATCTACTTCTTCTCCTCCTTTGAATTCGCAAATACCTTCCACTTTTGCATTTCTACAAGTCTACAACCCATAATTCTTTTGCACATAGAATACGGAACATATTCGTGAATGAGACAAAGTAATTTCACAATACATACAATACTTGAGTATTGCAGGCAATTTAATTAGTCCGTATTGAGCTCTTAATTAACATGATTGATTAAAAGATATGAACTTGCCGAGAATTGGAACATAGAATTAAATCCAATTCAACAAGATGACTTACTAAGCAAAATGATTGCTCTCTACTAGCATTTACAGCAAAAGATTACAACTTGAGCAAATCTAAGAAAACATCAAAATCCCACCGATGTATACAAAACAGAATTAAGGAAACCATTCATGTCATCCGAATTTGATCACATCAATCATCCAACACTGAAATACACTGAAATTAACAAGAAACAAATAAACCCGGATACAAAATACTCCCTCCGTTCGGTCCAATTCACTACATTTGACCGAATTTTGAAGATTGTACAGAGGGAGTATAAATTACTGGAAAGTCAGAAACCATGAAAACCCACTTTCAAAATACAAAATAAAATGAGGGAATCAATCTATCTCATTATATTATAATCACATCAATCGACCCAGATACAATATATAAAAGATGGAGAGAAATAGAACAAGGAAACAAAAACTTACTGAGGAACAGAAGTTGGGTTTCTGGTAAAGAATGGTTGGTGGGTCTTAGAACAAGTTATGAATCCAGAAACAGGAATTAATGAAGCCGCCATTTTCAATTGCAAAGGTTAAAGCTTTAAGAATTTTGATGTTTGCTTAATTGTTGAATATCTGAAAGTGTATAATTTGAGCAAAAAATGGGTGGAAGTGAGTGAAGTTATGAACGAAGATGAAAGTGTTGATTGTTGTGTAGTCGTGGACGTTCTTGATCCTCTTCGTCTTTAGTTCTCATGTATGTGAATCGGTTGGTCACTCTTCAAACCAATGAAATCCATTCACCGCCATTAGGATATGCAAATTCGGCCAGGAACGGAAAAACGAACTAGTCTAGACCTTTCAGAACCCAATTAAAAGTTCTAGTCGGGACACCGATACAACATTTTTTTAGATTTTGGTTTCCGTTTCGGTCTGGTGTGTTTCGAGATCGGAAAAACCGGTCCCGACCGGAATGACCATAATTATCGTTATTTGATTTTTTTTCTTGAAATATTATTTAAAAAAGCATAGTAAACCTACTTAATATGGTCCAACCGACCGATTCGGTCCAACAGACCGAAATTGAAAATTTTGGTAGGTAAAGACGAATTCCGGTCCAACCGGTACGGTTCGGTGTTGGACCGGAATTTTTTCGGTCCGGTCCAGACTAAAATTTTTGTAATCCAGTCCAAGATTTTTGTTGATTTCGGTTTCGGTTCCCGTCCGGCCCAGTGCACAGCCTAGTCGCAGTTTAAAAACCTCACCGGTGGCTCAAATTTGTGTGATTAAATAAAATTTTGCTCTTAGTTTATTTTTATTTTATATTTTATTTTAATATTTTATCATGATTAAGTCTTTATATTACCATGCCAAATATTTTAATCAATTCGCCCAATATTTTATATATAACTTTTAAATTCTGTTATTAAAAAATATCAATAGGATTTTTTTTTAACAATTATATATAAGCTCGATTTGAACTTGAAGTCAGTGTGAACTCGAGTTTAAACTCGCAAACTTGATAACGAGCTTAATTTTTTAAAGTTTGGGTGACCTAGAGCTCGAGTTTCTTCATGAACACAATCTGAACAACGCTAAGCTCGTGCTTGGCTCGACTCAACTCATTACCACTTCTACCTACAATCTTAATTAAACCTAAATTTTACATTAAAATATTAATATTTCTTTTTTAACTTACAAAATGTGGTTCATATTTTTGATGACCAACTTTAACCCCAACATCTATCATATGTTTTTACAATACTCTTCATATTTTAATTTTGATAATAATTATAAATATACGTACGATAATATAAATACAAGTATTTTACGTTAATTAAATTACTTTTTCACAAAAAAAAAGACGAGAAAAAAAAAGACACATCTATATCAAATAAGATACAGTAAATGACATATTTTATTTCCCTCACTCAGCCTACCACATGTTGTCTGTTTTGCCCGAGATTGTTAATTATTAATCATGCCTGGGTCCTAATTATCGGAGTACTTTTAATATGTATATAGATTGTAAAAGCAGTTATAAATGTTGTATTTTATTAGATAGTTTGACCTACGTATATTAATTAACGAAATTAGTTAGACGGGTGTTCGGTAAACGATGGATTGCAAAAATTTTAGTATATGTGGGAGTTTTAGCATATTTGACCCATCAATATGCTATTTTGAATGTTTGGTAGACAGCATGTTGAAATAAGCATATTGAGGTCGAATATATTATTTTACAATATGCTGCTCCCCTCAACATATGATATCACTAGATTATGAAAAAAATTTAATTCACCTCTTTACCTCTTCTAAAATATTAAACCTTACCTTCATTTTATAGTCAATAATATGTTCATGTCCTTATAATCATTTTACAAAGGAGAGAGAGAATTTGTTAATTTAAATCTGTTAATGTAATACCCACTTTATGGGGGACCCGTTGACTGACCTTAGGTACCTTTGACCTTGCTAGATCCTTTGGTAAAGACGGACTTGGAGTTATATTGTATCTGAGACCAAGAACTCGACCTAGTAAGGGTCAATCGGCCAAGTGTTGGTGACACTCGATCGAGTGCGGTGTACTCGGTCGAGTATGCCGGTATTCGACCGAGTGCGTTGGCGTCAGTGTAATATAATGTTACGCGGAAGTTGTGACCCAAAATCATTTTCATTTCTTTTCTTTTTCGCAAAAACTAAAACCAGAACAACCTCTCTCTTCTTCCTTCCACCCTATCACCTGTTGAGCCCTCGCCTAAGAGACCATCATGGGAGTGGATGTGCGAGTTAGATGCGGTCAAGTCATCAGTCTATCCAGTAAGGTAAGTCATCGTCACTATCTGTGGGTTTGGTTAGGGTTATGGTTGATTGTGATAAGATCATACCGTTGTTGTAGGTGTTGATGACGGTCTTCCGTGTGCATGTGTGTGATGATCGGTGCTTGCTTGAGAATCGCTAGAGGTAGGGTTTCTTTACTCAGTTGATTACGTAATTGGTATAAGATGTGATTGTGACGATTTACTTTTGTTATTATTATGTTTGAGATTATTGTGTTTTGGTTATTGGATGTTGTTGTGGAGCCATTTTCGGGAGATGGTTCCAACCCCATGTTCACCCCTTGTGGCTCCCGTCACAAGGGGAAGTGCACATTAATGATCCGGGTTCGCTCGTTGCGATGAGCGAGGATTTGGTGGTACGGTTGCGGTTCCCGCCGGCATTGTGGATTACCTGTTGCGATAGGTAATATGGCAGGGTTACACACCTCGATGTGTAGTTGGTTACTGACTATAGTTGGAGTTGGAGGATTGTTTGATTACGATTAATTATCTTGTATGGTTATGTATATCTTGTGTAGATTATGCAATTGACTGACCCCATTTATTGTTTTCAAACTGTGGTGATCCATTCGGGGATGGTGAACAGTGTGACTTTCAGGTTTAGTATGGATGCTGTCTTGGTGTAGCTGCGGGTTTGGAAAGGTCGCATGACATAGAGACGATCATTAGGCGATAGTAGTGTCACTGGTTGTACTTTCTTATTTTGTATAACTGAGTTTTTTATCTTTTGTTTCGCTGTAAGTTGTAAATGATTTATTAAATGTTCTTGATGGTCTATTTAATATACTTACCTTGGGCAACCGAGATGATAGCGCCCTTAGTTATCAAGGAAGGCCTAGTTAAGGCTCTTTGGCAAGTGGGGGTGTTACAAAGTGGTATCAGAGCGACGATTTTGGAACCTTTAACCAATGAAAATAATGAACGTAGGGTGTCAATTAAAATGAACCTGGTGTATGTGTGTTGGGAGCCCTTTGTGTTTGATTTTGGGTGAGAAGGCGCCCTCATTCCAGAATCTCAGCCCTAATATGCTTAAGCCAGTAACCTCGGGGTGGGATGTTGAGTTGAAAAATGTGTTTGTGTTTGTGTGCTAGATGTGATATAGGTGCGGGATGATATGTGTAGATTAGGGTAGGTAATATGAATATGTGGTGTGTGTGATGTATGGCTATCTTAGTAGTTGCATATATGTCGGTATATTCAATGAGATGAACAAGAACGTGTTGCAAAGTACTCCCCCCGTCCTAGTGATATGTTTACAATTCCTCTATTTCCCCCTCACAAAATAAAGAAAGTGTAAACATATCATTGGTACAGAGGGAGTATGTGTTAGGGAATATGGTTGTATGTGGTTGACGGACGGTTTTGTTTGCATAAGTAGTTGGTAATGAAGTATTGAGATGTGTTCTGTATACAATACTGGTGCACAAGTCTAGAGTATTGTTGCAACAATGTGTGATCATGTGTTTTAAGTCGAGAGTTTAAATGACGTATGTATGGTGTGGTATAAGTTGAGTTGAGGTGCTCTATGTTAAGTCCATTCGTGTGCTGATATCTATGTGTTTCTTAGCATTTGGTAGTATCGCAAGTAAGAACTAATTAGTGACGAGTTCTAAGGCGCCTCTTAGACTCCGAATGAAGTTTTGTATTGCAGGAACGACGATGTTATAGACGTAAACCGTTCTTTGACCCTTTGGGAGACTCGACCGAGTACACAAGGTGCACTCGACCGAGTTCGTGAAAAGCAGAAGCAAGGTTGAATCTGCCAAATTCCGAAACTCGACCGAATACCTGACACTCGACCGAGTATGACCCGTACTCGACCGAGTACCCCTGTTTACCCAAAAATCGCGAATTAGAATTTCAGCTACCTATATGTTCCTTTTTCTTCTTATTTTTGACACAACTCTTATTTGCTATCACTCAAACACTCTCAAACTTGTTTTTCCTTTACCAAAAGCTTGAGAAACTTTGTGCTATTGCTCTTTCAATTCGCTTTTGTTCTTCCTTGACTTTGATTTTTTATCCAAATTGCAAGGTAACTTTACTTCTATTGTTTTCAATATGTTTTGGATAAAAGATTATTGAATAAAAACTGAAATTTTGATTTTTATGCCTTAGAATCATGATATAGGCGGTGAATTTCAATAAAACTTGCTTTAGATCCTGTTATTGATGCTAGGAACAATGATTTTGAGCCCAACTTTTGTAGTAATTAGTCCCGAAATTTCTAGATTTGTCCCCAAATTTTGATTTTTGTTCCTCTAAATCCTCTTTTAAGATTGAAAAAGGTCATGGAATTCTAATACGATCCTATTTTGCACTTGGTTTTGAGTATTTTGAGCGAAAAATCCGTCTTAAAACTTCATCTTTTGAGTATACCAAATCTGGAATTATTTTGTTTTAATCTTAATAAAACCGGAATTTGTTGCTAAACCATGTTGTTACAATATGCCGAGAGCCGCCACCACCAGACCACCAAGCAAGAGGACCCGAGCCGGTACCGTCGCGGCCGAGCGAGAACAAGGGAGTCAAGGTTCTGCGGTACCCCTAGTGTCCCAATACCCGTCGATTGTGTTCGTTGATTTCAATCAAAGGGAAGCTTTTGTGGCCTTGATGAGTCGTACTTTGAAGGCTACTAGGTGTGTGTGGATGTTGGTATCTTGGAGGAATTAGAGATTGAGGTAGATGTGAGGCATATCTTTGAGACGTTGGGGACGTTAGGGCTGTACCGACTTCGTAAGCATTCTTACGAATTCTTGACCTTGGAGTTTATGAGCTCTTTTTCTTATGATGTGGAGGAGGGGACCGTTAGCTTTCGGTTGATGAATACCAGCTTCTGTTTGACCTTGGATGATGTAGCAGATTAGTTGGGGTTGGAAAAGGCTAAGGAGGGATACTATATTGATGTCGCCATGGAGTGTGGGGGAGAGTAGATACCTTTCTTTGATCACCAGTACAACACTGAGTGTTAGTGTCATATTGATCAATGATGTGCAACATGTGACCCTTCGGATCTTCCTGAGGATGTTGACATGTCTGCTCTATGGTAGGAGTGATGTGAGTAAGCTGAACTCACATGAGGTGATATTGTTGATGTCTTATCTGAACCCGAGACGGGAGGAGCGATTTTACTACAGTGCCCCTGCCATAGTGTATGCTAGTTTGGAACATATGGCCCAGTCTTTGCACCGTTACCTTAGTTGTGGTGCCATCGTGACCCTTCTGACTCAGAGGTTGACTAACTTTTAGCCTTCTGCCGAGTTTCCCGCGATGTTCAAGAGCGTGTCGACCATGGATAAAGACTACTTCTTGCATCATAATTTGTTGAGCGTGCTTGGCGATGGGACTTTGGCTTGGAGAGTGAGGGGGATTAGATGGATGAGGCTACCTAATACAGCCAAACTACCTGAGACTAACCACCTAGTGGAGTGCACCGACTACATGACCCCTCTTTATCAGACCTACCTCATTCCAGACTATGTACTTGAGGAGATTCCGGAGCCTACCTTGCCTACTAGTCGTAGTAGGAGGGAAGCCCAACCACCTCGGGAGGCTAGCGGAGCGAGAGTGGTGAGAGAGGTGGCAGATGAGACCCCTTATGTGCAGCAGGATGCATCCCGGTACCAGTATCCGGGTTACCCGACGGTCCACGATCCCCGGATCCAGGTTAGTGAGCTTACGGAGAGGTTGTCCAATACCTTAGTGTTGAGGAACATGCATAAGATGGCTCACCTTCAGAACATGGGAACAGACTTAGCTCAGCCGGTATGGTGGAGAGGGCTCGGGACTGATAGTGGTTGATGCTTGCATTTCATATAGACTTTATAGTCCACTTTAGCACGCATTTCTATGTCATTTAGGTGATTTATTGTCACTTTATGCTCCGAATATGCTACTTTGTACTTTCATTACCATTTTGTAGGTACAAGCCAAGAAGTAGTGAAAACCTAGCCGAAATTGTCCTAAGTACGTACATTTAGGAGATGGAAGAGTCGGAACAGAATTCTTACGCATTGGGAAGCGTGAAGCCAAGTCAAAGGCCAAGTATTCTGCCAACACAAAGCTACAAGAGATCGAA
>VHZZ01004263.1:48340-63061 GCA_009801015.1 Silene noctiflora | reverse complement strand
TGGGTGATCTGTGTGATGTATCTTTTGTATCTTGTTTTATGTATTCAGTAACTGACTCCGTTTAAATGTTTTAAAAACTGTGGTGATCCATTCGGGGATGGTGAGCTGGTATTGAGCAGGTATGAGATGGATGCGCATAGGATAGCTGGGTTGTGTAACCACGAGATGTCTAGAAGTCTTCTGCTGTGTCTTGAACATTTTATTACTTTTAGTTGGTTTGACGTTTAGAACATTTGTATTTTTATTGGACAGTTTTTGGTATTTGGTTTTGTAATCAGTTAAGCTTATATATCTAAAGTACGTTTCTTTATGGTCTATTTGATATACATTGTCTCGGGTAATCGAGATGGTAGCACTTCTATGCCTAGGGTGGCTTTGGTAAGGCACCTTGGTGTATGGGGGTGTTACACTAGAACATCTGGTTCTTCTTGATGAGTCATGGTCATCTACCGTTGTTTAGGAAGAACTTCCCTGCGTCGAGTAGGAGAAGGAACCTTGAACATTAGTACCAAATCTTGACCATGGGGGGTATCCAAGATTTGATCCATGAGGCCCTGAGTGGGGGGTTGATCTTCTTAAGAACTGATCACAAGCACAGAAGGCAGGGCAACAGTATACCTAAAATGCTTGCCTTAAGCCAGCTAGCAACTTTGGCCAGGTTCTGGGCTGAGCACCAAGGTGAGGAAGACCGCCATTGAAGGTGAAAAGTCGTGGCAGCACCATGGCGATATCGCCACACATCATCTGCTGTGATAGGAGGAATGGGTTGACAGTAGAGTTGTTAAACATTTTTAACATTGAGCTTAATTCGCTCATGCCATGGATTGTTCAAAGACCATAAGTACGGCAGCGCCAGGGATTAAACCAAGCCAAATTGGCGTGCAACAAGCTGAGGATTATAATCCTCAGCGCCGAAGTCGTTCGCTAAGAATGAAATGTAGGGTAAGTCTCCGGAGCACAGGATGTTATCCCAGATTTCCCTGGTGGACTCTTCTGCCACTGGAAATTCCATGGTACTAAGCCATGAAGGCAAATACAGTTTAAAGGCAAAGGTTGTGGATTCATTCAGTGAATGCTCCAACATGTAACACTGATTTATAGCACAAAGAGAATTCTTCTGAGAAAAGAAAGAATCAACAATGTTGTCGACAGTTCTAGAAATGTTGGGATCAGTAATGTCACTAAAGTGCTCAGCATAACTATAGCGCTTAGGATAAAGAGAACCCTTCTGAAGCAGCTTAGGGTCGATGGCTTTATGGTAAGGGAAGTATAAAGAGGCCCAATAGGATAAAATCCAGAGGGGACCACTTACTCTATTACTCGAATGGGTAAGACCGGGTTCTTTAGCGCCGTTTTGAGGGCGACGGGCGATTTAATGATAGTCCCGGAGCATTCGATAAACAATGCCTAATACCAAAGGGGCTAGAGGAATCTCACCAGTATAAGACTAGATTTCAGTAGCTAAGGGAATAAAATTCTGAACACACCCACCATTCTTGGGCATTAGAAGCCTAGAAAATACATAGTCAAGGAAATAATGTCTTCAAACTCAACAAGAGGGTCTTTGAATTTACCCTTGACTTCTGAAAAGCCTTTCTTTGTAGCGCTAGCAAAAAGCTGGTCCCATATGGTAAGCGCTCCAGTGCAAAGCCTTTTGCCCTCTAGGATAAATTATTTCTATCTAAAGAAATAAAATTACAACTATTCCCAGTTGGAGAGAGACCAATTAGAAAACTAATGTCCGCCAGAGTAATGGACATATCGCCGTGAGGCAAGAAGAAACAGTTGAGTGCAGGGTTCCACAAGGATACCAGTACCGAACAAAGGGTATTATCAAAAGGGAAGACATTGTAATGTGCTAACCTGATAAACGGGTCGATCCGATTATCGACCTACTTGACATGAAACCTGGATAAGCGACCATACCAGGCGCCGATTCCTAGGGTTTTATTTTTGTCTTTGCCATTACACCACCCTTTGATTGGGTTGGAAACCCCAGCCCATTTGATCTGAAAAGGATCAGGGTGAAAGGCAAGAGGACAGGTATCATAAGTATCTGGATAGTGGTGTTGTAAACAGTCTTGGATGTCGAAGAAGGTATTCTCGCCGTCAGTACACCGGAAGGGTTGAAGTATAGGACCCAACGTTGCGTCAGGAAGTTCATTGTCGTCCGTTTTAGTGTCTAACGTTAAACCGGGAGAATGATAAACGACATTGTGAGAGTTTACCACATAGTAAATCACTGGGGGGGTAGTTCCCATAAAGTTTTCGGCTTTGGAGTGGCCTGGTCATGGAAGTAGTGGAAGAAGATGCCATGAAAGTTTGGTGTTTTGTGTAAAGCGATGAAAGAAAAGGTTTGATTTTTGAAAAGGTTTGATTGTTGAACTTTTTCAGATTTGGCTTTCTTAATGAATAAGAAATTGGGAAAAGACAATTAACTTTATATAGAATATAAAAGAATTGTTTAATATAATAAGATCTTAGAAGATCAAAGGACTTTTTTGCGTGTCATATGAAAAAGAACTCTTTTGAGAGTCGTGCTAATTAAGTGGTGCAAGCCACTGCCACGTGACAAAGAACGTGTAAAAGGTGGATGTGAATCGTGTCCAACAATAATTAAGGTTTGAAGAGGGTCTATAGAGACTCGACAAATTTAAAGGGAATCAACTCATCCTACGGAAAGCAACCCTACAACTAATTCAAATATTTCAAAAGAAAATCTCTGTAAAGTTCTCTATCTAATGGCACTACTTCCAGTAGAGCAAAGTGATTCTTTTTCTCATCGTCCAATACCAATACGGCATTGATGAGATTCGAGACAGAAGAGGCCAAGAGGGCTTTGAAAGACGCTATCAATGCCTACGCTAGGCAACACTTCACAGAGGTTGTGAATAAGGACTTCTTTATCAAGATGGTCCAAGAGGCCAATGGGGCGCAGCCATCGGATAAAGATCAGCCTTTTCATGAAATCTGTAATAAACAAGATGTGTTGAATAAGATTCTGATTCGCTCGGAGCGCTCCACTAGGTACAGTATCATTCTTACTTGTCGTACCTGGGCAGTGTGGATGTTAACCTCGGGCCCAGGAAAATTAAAGGAAGAATACAAGCGACAGCTACAATGGGGGTTTAAATGGACTCCAAATGGATTTATTGTGACCGCCTATTTTAAGTTAAGACCAATAGCGTCAGAAGTCCTGAAAAGGACACGCCTTTTGGCGTTTCTTGTGGAGGGATTGTATGATCCAAGTACAACCCAACTAAATCCTATTGAATTCGAATGGAATCAAGGGGATAATGATGATGATGATTTCCCTGAAGAGATGGAAGACGGTGGCCAAGCGCCAAATCAGATGGTTTTATATGATAGTGATGGGGATAAGATCATTCTTCAGGAAGATGTATAAATATTGTAGGGCGCTCAATATAGTTTGGGGTCTATGGCATATTTTGTCTACTTTGCGTATAAGCATAGTGGTAAAATAGTTAATCCTTGCCTAAAATATTTTGTGTAACAGGCATAATGCTGTCACATTATATTTTCTAGATTTTTGTAATGGCTTGTTTTACAATGATAAATTGTTACATGATATTGTAATTATATTTAGGTAATGATAAGTTACCCAAATTTTAATTCCAGGATGTTATTTAAAGTTCAAAACTTTAGATTAATTTGATCATCATGCGAAATGAATTATCTGAATTAATCCATACATAACGAAATTGGGTTCTTTTAAAAGGAAACTCAAGAGTAATTAGGGATAATGAAATGAAAATGGGTATTCAAAATACCTCAGCGCTATTATAATTTGAATTATAAAATATGCGGATAAAACACCAGAATCACACAATAAGAAGGCTAAAAAGGCTGAATTTGGATTAAGGAAGAAACATTCCATCAAATTGCATGCCCCTTCGAAAAACAGAACAGTTGGAGACTGATTGGACTTGATAAGAGTCGTGACAGTTGTGGTAAATAAACCGCCGTCTGAAAATAATGATTATGCCTAAGACAGAGACATGTCGATACGTGGTATAATTAATTTATTAATAAAGAAATAGAGTTGGCTTGGTATCCTCCAAATAAGGTCAACAGAGTTTGAATAGTTTTCTTTCTCTTTCTCTCTTTCTTTTCTCTTTCTTTAAAAGTCTTAAAACATGAGACCACCAAGGAAGTTTGTTGGGCCAATGTGCCACTATGACAGTGGTTCAATGACTACAAATAAACAACGGTTTGCTCGGGATTTGATGAAAGAGAAATTACCATTTCTCTCGGCAACTACCCCGGTTAAATCGGCCACAACTGGAGAAGAACTCCATGAAATGTTAGGGAAGAGGGATATTATGAGGAAAATATGCTTCAGAGTTCATTTTCACTCAAAGTTGGCGATGATAAGAACATGCCAGCGTTGGGCATGGATATTCGCTTTTGATCCAGAAAGCCCCAAAGTGAGTTGGGCATATGAATCAAGCCTAATTCATGAGTCAGATCCGATACAACCATGGAAGATAAGAACCATGCAGAATGGAAGAACGATAACCCTAAATTGTGGGTGCACAAAATTCCGGAATTATGAGGAAAAAGAACTTTATCACGCAGAGTTCCGGGAGAAGCCGCCGGAGGGAGATAGCGAGTCGAATCCTATGGAAATTAGCAGTTCCGAGGAAGGGGAAGATGAAGATAAAGTTAAAAAACCCGGATCGGAAAGTCAAGAAGTTACAGATTCCAGCGAGGATGAAGATTCCCAAAGGATCATTTAATGCAACCTTTGAAGGAATTTTTGGAATAAATACATTCTTCATTTATTGAAGGGAAATGATTGGAACCATTTCTGGCATTTATGAAGTGGAAAAGGTGCGTTCAGATCGTGTCTGCGTGCGGCATTTGAAGGGGCAGTAAGACTAAAAGCATCAAGACAGTTAAACTTCTAGGATAAGTATAAAACCTAGGGGACCTTGGGCGAGACATAAGTACAGCTTTATCTTTTACAAAATAAATTTGGAAGATAGAAAGTTAAAATGGGGTCAAACTCAAGGAAACGGTCAAGATATGGTCATGAAGAAAAGGATTTGCAACCTTATATTTATTATTTTAAGGGCCTAAATATAGTAAGGTGTTAGCGCCTAAATATAGTAAGGTACTGTATTTATTATTTTAAGGGTAAGTGCGCTTAAGTATGATATATTGGGCCTAGATTACAATGATCCAGAAACTCTAAAGATGAAGCCCAAGACGGGATTAATAATAAATGAGGTCTTGGATCAAGTTTCAAGGAATGAGGACAAGGGGCGCTGATCAGTTATCAAACCGCTCCCCCACTAAGTGGTAGTTTATGGGATGATTGTCTATATAAGGAAGCATTCATCCATCGAGCAAACAACAACTCAAACATCAAGAAAACTACAACTTAGACTATCCTTAGATCTTAATCTTAGATTAGTGTAGCAATAGCACGGCGGTGCTCATCCAGTCATGGAGGTATTGTAATACCCACCCTGCTAGGACCCTTTGACCACCGTTGACTGACCTTAGATGCTTGTCCTGAGTCCCTGTTAAGCCTCGGAGGATTAATCCTTCGTTTTTAGTGTCGTTGAGCTAATGACTCGATCTAGCGGAGGCCACTCGATCGATTAGTCCTGTTACTCGATCAAGTAGGGTGCACTCGATCGAGTAAGTTAGTTACTCGATCGAGTAGCTTGTGTCCAACGATAAAATATATATCGCGATGTTAGTAAATCCGAATCATTTCATTTTCGTTTTTCTAAACCTAGATGGCGTCGCCACGTCCTTTCTTCTCATGTTCTCACCCTTTTGAATAATTGGGGAAGATGAGTCACCTTGGGGGCGGGAGCATGTGTCGGGATGCAGTCTTGCCGCCGGGATGCGAGGCATAGGTATGTTTTTATCATCATCATCATCGTCTCTTTTAGTTTTAGTGACGTGTAGTGATAGTGATAGGTTGTTGTAATGTTTGGTAGGACGTTACAGTGGCTGCTTGTTGTCGTGAGGCTGTGTGCGGATTCGCTGCGGATTGCTAGAGGTAGGGTTTCCCTACTCGATTACTGATTTCGTATGTTTGGCTTGATTGTATTGTTTATTATGTTTATGGATGTTTAGATGTTTGGATGTATGTTATGGTATGGTGGAATCGTTATGCTGGCTGTGTTACTAGGTGCGTCCTCGGCTGAGTGGGTTCACTTGCGGGAGTGACTTCATGCCCATGATTCGCCCTCCGTGGAACCCGCCACGGGAGGGGATGTGCACATTAATGAATATGGGTTTACGCTCGGATGAGATGAGCGGGGCTTAGGTGGGANTCCAAACTATAAGGACTTAACAAACGATTAAGTGCATAGTGTATAGATAAATATAAACCACTTGTCATTATCAAAACATATATAAATATATACTCGACATAATGTTTGGTAGGACGTTACAGTGGTTGCTTGTTGTCGTGAGGCTGTGTGCGGATTCGCTGCGGATTGCTAGAGGTAGGGTTTCCCTACTCGGTTACTGATTTCGTATGTTTGGCTTGATTGTATTGTTTATTATGTTTATGGATGTTTGGATATTTGGATATATGTTGTGGTATGGTGGAATCGTTGTGCTGGCTGTGTTGCGAGGTGCGTACTCGGCTGAGTGGGGTCACTTGCGGGAGTGACTTCACGCCCTTGATTCGCCCTCCGTGGAACCCGCCACGGGAGGGGGTGTGTATACGCTCGGATGAGATGAGCGGGGATTAGGTGGGAACGGCTGCGGTCCCCCACTGGCAGGGCTACACACCTTGGTGTGTAGTCAGTGATGTGGTGTGGTGTGGCGGTGGAGTCGGTGTGGCGTTATGTGTGTTTATTGTGTCTATGGTTGAATTTTTATATGGTACTGACCTTGTGTGTTGTTTTCTGTTTGTTTTCCTTTGTGTTGTGTCTGCCGTGATCCTTATGGTGAGCAGTCGGTTTTAGCAGGTTGCTTTCGGAACTTGCTGGGTTAGTCGGAGGGACGAGTTCATCACGAGTCACGATAGAGTAGTTATGCAATTGGTAGTGTCATGAGTTGTATCATCTTTCCTTTGGTTTACGACTTGTAATAACTTGTAATAACTTAAGATGTTCTTTATCGACGTTTGATATGTACTTGCCTCGGGTAACCGAGATGGT
This sequence comes from Silene noctiflora, assembly GCA_009801015.1. Taxonomy (NCBI): domain Eukaryota; kingdom Viridiplantae; phylum Streptophyta; class Magnoliopsida; order Caryophyllales; family Caryophyllaceae; genus Silene; species Silene noctiflora. The sequence goes on along the minus strand of VHZZ01004263.1, from coordinate 55,907 downwards.
AACACCTTTATCTATTGGGGAAGGTCTTTATCTACTGGGGAAGGTCTTGCTAAGGCTCCTTGGTAGATGGGGGTGTTACAAAGTTATATCAGAGCGACGATTTTGGAACCTTTAACCAATGAATTTAATGAACGTAGTGAGTATAATAAAATGAACCTGGTGTATGTAAGTTGGGAGCTCCTCAGTGATCGGTTTTGGGTGAGAAGGCGCCCTCATTCCAAAATATTGGACCTAACATGCTTAAGCCAGACACTTCGAATGGGGATGTTGAGTCGGGAATTGTGTGTGTACCTCATGTGCGTATATGAAATAGTGATAGCGTGTGTTAGAGTTTAATGTGAAGTGTAGTACGTATGTTGTAATGCAAGTATGTGCAAGGTTGTGAAAGTTAGAACGATGGGTGTGAGATGAAGGATGATTGGCAAAATGTGAATGTGTGTAGGGATATTTGGTAATGTGAAGATGTTATAGTCGGTAACGTGTTTAATGTACTTTAGATGTTATATTGTCTTGCAGCTTTGTAAATGTGTTGAAAGCATGTATTTACATATGTTTGTGAATGAGTGTAACAGTACGATGTATGTCCTGCAATGGTTGGTAATTACAACATGTCAAGCGTGAATACAAATGTGATGATATGTGATAGCTGGTTATTAGAGTGCAATGCTAAAACATATACTATGAACGCGTGTTGAACAAACAAGCTAGCATACTTATGCTTGATGATTGAATTGAATTGTATATGGGTGTATGTCAATACGTTGTGGGAATGGGAGAAATGTCATGAATGGAATAATTTGTAAATTTTAAGTGATATTGTGCTGAAGTGTAAGGTTATTCGAATGTATGATAATATTGTATGTAGTAGCAACAACAGATGGTAAATGAATAGAAGTAATCTGTGACGAGTTTCAACTATGATTGGGACTCCGAACCAGTTGTTGTTTTGCAGGAATTAGTAATCGAATTCGTAACTCCGATCTTGTTCTAGACTCTCTTCGACCGAGTGCTAGTGCTTACCCGACCGAGTAGGCCATGCTGGATCGCGTAGTTGAGTTATTGGGTCAAGCACGATGGAACTGCCAGCGAAAACTCGGCCGAGTAACTCAAACTCGATCGAGTAGAGGCCACTCGATCGAGCAACCAAGCCACTTGATAGAGTAGAGGCCACTCGATCGAGTAAGTTGCTACAGTGGTGATTTTTCAACGGGATACTTAATTCCTTTGCTCATTCTTTCTCCCATACCTCATCACTTCGTAACACTCTAAACCCCTAAATTTCTCATCAAATCCCTTGCTCTGTAATCCTTGGTGTGGTCTAGATACTCCCTTGTTAATCACTCTACATTTGTGTGTGCAATCATTCAAGGTAATCATACTTCTATAATTTCTTGTCTATTTCAATGGCGGAATGTGTTGTTGGGTTAATTAACTGAAAATTTGAGTTACAAATCATGGATATTCGGTTTTGTTGTTGCCTTTTTGGNTGTTAAATTACAATAAGTAATTTAACATTAATTAGATTACGCATCTACAACCGTGGCTCGAACCCTTGCATACAAGGGTAGATCACAAAGTGTAGGAGAGTGGTTACGACCTCCAAGGTAACTACATGTACTAATCTTGTTTTCACACAAACACACGGTTATAATAAAGAAATTTCTTTTGCATTTTCTACACAACTTGCATTGCCATGTAATTTGGTAAGTATTTGCAAATTCATATTTAATCCGTTTTAAGTTTAAGATTGATTGATTCCTTCTTAAATAAAAATTTGCGTTATTTTGAAAGGGAAGCGAGGATTCACGGCTTTATCAGTTGTTTGGGCCAAATGTCACTCAAGTAGCTGAGTGGAGTGATGAGCATGTCAATGTGTAGAGGTGTACGATGGGCATACGGTAAAGAAGCAAAAGCTAATCCACATGCGGGCCACTCTTTCTCTCCTTTGCTTTTTTGGACCTTCTTTTTCCTTCTTGTACTGTTTTTGTACGTTTATTATCTTTTTATCTTTTACTAATAAAAACAATTAGTTTTTATTCGAGTTGGCGATAAATCTTTGTACGCATCTCTATTTGTATAGGACCTACGGGATAGAGATGCATAGTATTTCAAATTCTGTGCGTGGATGAATGATTGTTTTTACTTTATCGGATTCATTTGATTATTTACATTGCATAAAATTCAAGTGCTATTTCAGTATTTCTGATATTAAACACTTTGTATAATTGTACATAATAGCCATTCTTTTAAGCTAGAAAATTTTTAAGTGCTTATAACTCATGTTTACGAGTTTAGAAAACGACGATACAATTTTTTTAATTTTTTTTTCAAATCAACCATCTTTTCGAATACTACCATTTGAGAAAAAAATTGTCGAGTTTACAACTCCTTACAAAGAAATATGTTCACTCAAAAATTGTTCATTAAAAAAAACTTTTGACATGCAAAAACTCCTAACCACGAGTTCCGAATGAAACAAACTTTTTTTTTTCCAAATTGTACTCGGAAAGATGATCAATTTGAAAAAATAATAATAATAATAATAATAATAATAAAAAGTCATTTTCTGACTACTGCCTTCGGCCGAGTTCAATTTGAAATTGACTATTACCTCCGGTCGAATTTATTTGATTTTTCAAGTTCAAAGACTTTAAATTTTAAGTGAATATATTTAAAAGATAATTAAACAAAATACGAGTCAAATAAATTACATTTGTTATTTAAAAATCTATGAGCACTTACAGAAATTAACTATAAATAAAATTTCAATTTAGAGAATCATAAATTTTGTTATCTAACTGGAAATCATGACTTTCAATGAACTTGTTAAATTAAGTAATTGCTTAACTTATCAAAGATTTAGACTCTGTTTGGTAAAATTAGAAGAAAATGTAGCTGAAAGTCTAAAACTTGAAAAAATAGCTGAAAACTAAATCTTGAAAAGATGACGGTTGAGACTTGAGATAGCTGAGAATTAGGAGCTGAAGAGGTAACTGATTGTCCACATGAGTAGATAAGACAAAAATTAAAGTACACAGAGAGTCACAAATAATTTGTCTGATCAACCTATGTAGGTTTCACTTGACCCGTCATAAGTTTATGACGGATATCGGCCGTCAAAAACGAGAATTTGTGTTTATTTCCTCCGTTTTCATACGATGTAACCATTTTATTAAAATACTTCACTCATATATTTAACAAATAGGTACATCATATAAAAAAAAAAGGAGAAAATAGAATTTAATAAAAAAAAAATGGTCCCTCCATAAATGGGGAAAGGATGGTACATCGATAATTGAGGTACCTAAAAACCCACCTCTCTTATAAGTTATAACAACCATAAAATCCCAAAAATACCCTCGCATCAAAAGGAATATCCCCTAGTTCTTCTCCCTACCTCTACCTTCAATTCCCCTATATAAATCACCTCACAACTACCTCCCACCCCCCATAACCCAAAACCAAAACCAAATACAACCTCAAAAAAAAAAAAAAAACAAAAGGAAATGTGCGAGAACTTCAAAAGAGACTACCAGCTTTGCGAGGAGATTGGACGAGGACGATTCGGCGTTGTATATCGCTGTTATTCTCCTTCTTCCAACTCATTTTTCGCCGTCAAATCTATTGATAAACGACTCCTTCTCGACGACGAGACAGATCGTCAGTGTCTTGATACCGAGCCTAAAATCCTTCAGATTCTCTCTTCTCACCCCAACATTCTCCAGATCCACGGCCTTTTTGATTCCGATTCTCACCTTCTTATTGTCACCGATCTTTGCCAGGAATCTACTCTTTATGATCGTATTGTCTCTGAAGGCGTCTTTTCTGAACCCGACGCTGCGCTTCTTCTTAAACAGTTGATGGAGGCTGTCGCTCATTGCCACCGCAATCTCGTCTCCCACAGGTATCTACTCTTTATGATCGTATTTGTTTACCCTTAATTACTTAATCCGAGATGAAGAACCCGTGTTCTTGAATGGGATGGTTTCCTTATAACATTATCATGGGTCCTTCTGGTTGATAAGTCTCAATTCATTTAATTAATCAAGAATTTGTATAAAAACAACATCTTTGGGCTTTGTTTATGAATTGTGATTGAGGGGTTTCCACTAAATCTGTGCATCTGCGAAATCTCAGGGATATAAAGCCAGAAAACATCCTATTCGACTCTCGAAACAGAGTGAAACTGTGCGATTTTGGATCAGCAGAGTGGTACGGAGAGAGCAACTGGATGAGTGGAGTGGTAGGGACACCGTATTACGTGGCGCCTGAAGTGTTGGCAGGAAGGGAGTACAACGAGAAGGTTGATGTGTGGAGTGCCGGTGTTATTCTATACATAATGTTGGGTGGTGTTCCCCCTTTCATAGGCGAGACTGTTGAGGATACATTTGAGGCCGTTCTTCGGGCTAATCTTAGGTTTCCTCCTAGGATTTTCCGGTCTGTTTCGCCTTCTGCTAAGGACTTGATTAGGAAGATGCTTTGTAAAGATGTTTCCAGGAGATTTTCTGCTGAACAAGTCTTAAGTATGTTCTCTTTTTCCTATTGCTTTTGGTCATTTTGTTGGAAAAATTCAATTTTTGTGGTTGGAACTGCCAACTTAAGCTTAAGACGGTCTCCAATGAGATTTTGTAGTTCAGATGATTAATTGTTGTTATGATCTAGCCACTAACAGGGATTTTTTTTTATTACTTTACAGGGCACCCATGGGTTGTAAGTGGAGGAATGGCTGACATGAACTAAACCTAACCAATAAACCGACTACCGGCGTACTGCATCTTGATGAAGTTGATCTGCTTTGTGTGTGCTATGGAGTTGTAGATAAGAGAAAAAATGTAGAAAAGATGAGAAGAACATGGAGAAGAAAGAAGGTGGTCTTCTTCATGGATGGACGTTTTGTTAATCCTTAACTTCAGATGAAATGTTCTTTCAAGTTTTGAAGGTTGTTGAGAATAATGCAATAGTATCTATTAGAGATGCATGTAAAATAATCTATGCTCTTTGGTTTTTTTTTTTTTATTATTATGAAGAGGTAGTAGTAGCCGGAGTGAGGATCATCTGTCCCAAACGGTGCCTCGTCTTGGCTCGGAGTAACTAAGGGTGTAAATAGCCAAGGAATAATGTTAGGTCTCCTCTCTAGCATTAAGTTTCCCTTTGCCCCTTGTTTTGTAGATCATGTGGAGGCAAATCTATGAGGAATTAGCTACAGTATGTAATATGTCGAGTAATAATGGAGTATATGTTCTATGTTAAGAACTTTTGCTGGCCACTTCTTGTTTTTGCTTTTCCTGTGAACCTGTTCCTCCTTAATTTGTGGAATAATTTATGGTTATGCATCGTATTCAGAAATTAATGCCTTGAATTCTCTCTGATAAACAAATTGGAAATTGTAATCAAAACTACAAAGTATTAATTTGTGTTAAGTAAAAGGGTGTAGCAAGAGTTACCGAACTATAGTCATTTGAAAGGGTGTAGCAAGAGTATTTAAAGGGTAATACTCACTTGCGAAATATAGTCATTCTCATAAGCGAGTAAAGATGTCGTTTTACATTATATAAACTACAATTTCATCACCTCATTTTATTTTGAAACTTTCATCATCCACCTTTAGTAGCTTAAGAGAATTATAACATCTCATTCTTTTGACAAATAAGGAAAAATAGAGGGAAATAAACATTTATGCATATGTCTATTATCGTGTAATAAGGCGAAGTCTTCTCTATAACCACCATATTATGATAAATTATAAATCTTCTTTATAACGTCGTGCTAACCTGCTTTCGAATTCAACACGAAAATATATAAATTAATCAAATGAAATACTTTATAGTAACAATTCCGTAAANCTTTGAGACCTTGGGCTTGACAGGTTTGTACCACCTTAGGAAGCATTCCTACCCCTTTTTCACCCTCGAGTTCTTGAGTTCGTATGTTTATGATGCCATAGCCAGAACCGTACAATTCCGTTTGTTGAACACTACCTTTCTTTTGACCATGGACTAGTTCGCGTCTTACCTCCGCCTTACTCCGCCTGAGGAGGGATACTATAGAGATATCCTGACTGAATATGGAGCTAGTAAGTATATGCCTTGCTTCACCAGAAAACCCGCCCCGATTTCTAGCAACATGTTGATTAACGATGTTCAACATGTCACCTTAAAGATCTTTCTCCGAGCCTTGACCTGCCTCTTGTATGATAAGAAGGATGTGAGTAAGTTGAACTCACATGAGGTTATGTTGTTAATCTCTTACCTTAACCCCGACCGAGTTCAGAGGGTCTTCTTTAATGCCTCGGCCCTCGTATGTGCTAGCTTGGATTTGATGGCTACCTCCTTGACTCGGTACCTAAGCTGTGGTGCCATTGTCACCCGTTTGGCTGAGCGGTTGACCACTTTTGAGGCTTCTTCGGCCATCACTCCTATGGCTCCGGTTGTGCCCACTCTGGATAGGGCTTACTTCCTCGACCATAAATGGTTGAGAGCGTTAGAGGGTGGTGGGTTGGCTTGGAGGGTGTGGGGGTGAGTTGGATGCGATTACCGGACCCCGAGCACTTACCAGCGACCGCGCCTTTGACCACATTGGTGGTGGCTTCAGATTCAGATGAGGAGGTGGATAACCTGAACCGACAGTTCTACTTGGTTGATGAGGGCCTCCTAGAGGTGATTTCAGAGCCGACCAAGGGGGATCGGACCAGACTGGAGGATCAGCGTCCTAGGGTGGGGAGAGGACCCCGGAGAATGAGAGAGAGGGTTGGTGAGACCCAACCGTCACAGGTCATGCCTCCCCAGTACCCCGTATCAGTATCCTAGATACCCTTCTTCCTTCAGTCCTGAGATGCAAGTGAGCGAGCTTATAGAGCGGATATCAACACGTTGGTCTTTCGCAACTTGTATGAGATGACGCATGTGCAGGGCATTGGGACCGAGTTGGCCCAACCAGTGTGGTGGAGGGGTTTTGGTGATGACAGTGGAGTCTTCCACTCCTATGGTGTTGACCGAGCTACGTGGGGAGCTCCGGAGAGCTACCCTTTCGGTTGTTTGGCGTTGTGGCGAGCGGAAGGTGATCCGGAGGCGGGCGCTGCGTCTGGTGGAGACGGGTTTGGAGTCGGCACGTCAGGAGGAGGTGGAGGCAACGAGGAAATGGAAGATGAACCGGCCTTGGATTGATGATGATGTATTTGTTGTTTTGCTAATCATTTTATGACTTTATTTGGTTGTTATTTATGTTGGATACATTTCGGTTTGTATTTGGCCCTAAGGCTGTATTCTGTTCGAATGTGAGACTTAGTATGCCGGCAAGTAATGCCGGAGATAGGAATCGATGTTCTTATGTTTTCGTTATATGACAAGTGTGAATTAGGGAACCAATCTAACCTGTAGTTACTCGATCGAGTAGCTGAAAATGGCATTTTGAATGGACACTGGAGTATAGTTACTCGATCGAGTAGCCTCAACTCGATCGAGTGTCACCTGTTTTTTGTTATCCTGCATTATACGAAGATTTCATTCACATTTTACTTACATATATCGTTGTGCCTTGGCTTGTTTGACTCGGCTAGTCACTGTGTTAG
>VHZZ01004260.1:59829-77607 GCA_009801015.1 Silene noctiflora | reverse complement strand
AATATGTCGAGGTTTGGTTGTTGCTTGATAAGAAGTTCGTGTTGAAGCAATTTTTCATGTAGTGCTTCAAATGAAATTGGGTTGTCACGAGCACGGACTGTGTCCATGACGGGTTTGTATAGGTTGTAATCAAGACCTTTGAGGACCTTGAATACTATATCTTCTGGGTCTAGAATTTTACCCATCAAGGCAAATTGATCAATACAAGCCTTAATTGAATTCATATAATCAGTAATCGATTGTTCTTTGGTTTTGACAATCGAATCAAGACGGTCTTTGATTTGTAGTATATGCGCTCGAGAGGGGTTTGCATATGTGCGAGCTAGGATGTCCCAAGCCTCTTTCGAGGTTTTGGCTCGGACAATAAGAGCTTGAACARCCGCTGACAAGGTACCCATAAGAGCGCCTAAAATCAGTCCGTCCTGTTTTAGCCATGTGAAATAGGCGGGGTTTGGCGTTTCAGTTTTGTCATCARCAACTAAGGTTGGGGAAGGAGACGGATTTGAGCCGTCAAGAAACCCGAGTAGGCTGAATCCAAACAGAATATGGGTTAATTGAAAGTGTCAGGATGTGTAATTGTGAGGGTTTAGTTTGACACAGTGACTTAGGTTGAGTGAGGTGAGGGGTGCAGTGGTGTCGTGTGGGTTGTTAACAGTTGTTTCGTGGATTGACATGGTGGTGGCTGATGTGATTTTCGAGAGTTTGTGGTTTTTGAAGATGGTGCGCCGGGGTTTGAGGCTAGGCTTGGAGGATCTCTGGTGGCTCTGTGATACCATATAAGAAGTGTATATTGATACATGAATTGATAATTTACACTGTTGGGTTGATGTACATTATATAGGGAAGAATGTGTATGTTAATTTAGGCCAATAATAGGAGCCTTATAGACAAGATAATATACTTGCTTTATTTACAATGGGAATGCATATTTGATTGCTTGATCTTGGGAATTAATTGACTGCCTTGATTTGTTTGATTGATATGGTAGATATGGTTGATACAATTGAGCTCCATGGCAAAGAAATACGTTTAAATTGTTTGTTAATCTAATGGAACATCGTTGAAGTAATAATAGCAGTTTCGACAGCTCAACGTCCGAAGTCTCTTTTATGTGCGTGTTGGCATGTCCCACATTGATATATTTAGAATAAGGAGACTAGTTTATAAGGAAATGGACTACTCTTTTTATCACCAATTAAAATTGTACGATAAAACATTATATGCTTATGAGTTGGTTTCCAATAACTCTTAAGGTGTAAACTTATATCAAAATTGTTTATAAGTGTCCAGAAAATATAAAAATAGTTAATTCTTTTTCCAAGCGTACGACATACATTTTCCGGCGTATAGTATATTGTAAACAATTCCTGAATAAATATTGCATGGATGAATGTGCAGATAATGATGGCATTGGCAAGTACTAGTTTCCTACTCCATCAGGTGCCACATAATACTACCCTTTCAACTCATCTCGATCTACGATACACGTGCCGTAATCAGGTGCGAACTCCCCCGCCAAAGCACACCATTCTTCCAACTCGTAAGAACCAAAACCTAGTCAACACCTTCCGAGTTAAGTCCGATACCGAGTCAACTCACTTCGCAGACCTCTCCAAGATAATGGACGGAGAAATCTCAGTCATGGATCATGCCGAGCTACGCGATGAATTCCTCGCACTTCTTCGCAGCCGGCGATCTCATCATGGTTATCTCTTCTAATTCTTTCAATCTTTCACAATGTCTTACTTTCAATGTTTTTACTGTTGATATTTTATCATATTTGATTTGATTTTCGTAATCAATGAATAATTCTATTTTTTTTTTTTTTTTGCGATTTGACTTTGAATTGAATATTGTAGTTTGCGAAAATGGTTAGTCTTGTGTACAGCATACTTTGATACTCCTTATTTTGGGTTTAGAGATCAATTTGTTCTACTTCGGTGATGGATGATAGTAATATAATATGTTTTTCGGATTTGATATTTTTGGTCGTAAATTTATGCTACTGATTATGAATTAGTGATCATATTAGTACTCTATGACTTTGACTCTTAAGTGTCAGAATAGTGCACTAATGCTTTGTTAAATGCTATTGATGGCGCGGTACTATGAGCCTATGACGCAAATTAAGTAAGCGTCATGTACTGGTAAGTCTGATATCATGCTAGATGATGAAATGTACGATAAGCGAATTTTGTTGAATAATTCATCGAAGGTGTTTGTTTGCTCTTTAGAAAATCGATGTGTAACCAGTGCTGCAATTTAGTAACTAGGTATGCATGAGCTTTGGATTAGTTAGGTTGGTCCTATGCTCATTCACTAGACGTGTTTAACTTGAGAAACCCGTGAATGAGATAAAAGTTATCTATCTCTTGTCGCTTGTTGAATTTAAAGTTTCATACTTCACTTTGTGAGAAGAATTGACGATAAGTCTTATTTTGTAGTTCCGTTGACTGTGGAACAAGCAAAGCCAGTGACTAACCCTATGTATCAAGACAATCCACCACCAAGTTTTAGTGAGGTTAATTATGAATGATCTTTCCCTTTTGTCTTTCTAAGCAAGCATCTTATTAATTTTGTAGAATCTCGTGTGTTGCACTGCTCAAAGGTCAGTTATATTCCTCTTTTTTCGGCAGGCAATGGAATCATGTCCTAAGGTGGATGTTGAAAATTTCAGGGAGCTACTTGTAGAAGAAAACCTGTACTTGTACACCGAGGTATTGTATGTCCTATTGAGAGGGCCTGTGTTGTCTCAACATACATAATGGTTCTACATCCTTAACCTTTTGAGGAATTGCAAAGAGACAAAATTGAAAAATGTCGACCTAACCAATTGTGAAAATTATTATGAAAAAGGCTAATGTGAACAAATTCGAGAAATTGCAAAATTTTAAATTAAAAGAATTTGAAATTATTTCTTGGTTTTGAGCTGTTATGTTAAGAGGTAGGAAGACCAAGAGTAATTATTTAGAAAGAATTATTTTAACCTCATGTTTCTGTGTAGTGTGACTTTGGTAATGACACATATTAGGGAATGACCCTTGCTGTTTCAATGTTGTACTATAGGCTTCTGAGCAAGGACGGTTACCTGTTCTGATATTGAGCATGAAGGAAACTAGTAACGCAAAGAGGCCTGCCATTGTATTTCTGCACAGCACGCACAAGTGCAAAGAATGGCTGCGGCCATTGCTCGAGGTAGCTTTTGTTATCAACTTTCAGATCTAGAGGAATTAGGTCGATCGGGGAACAAAAGGCCTTATATGACTTAATGTACTTTCTTCAGGCATATGCATCACGAGGTTATGTTGCCATTGCCGTTGATTCTCGGTATCACGGTGAACGTGCAAGTAGTCTAACTACATATCGTGAAGTATGCTCCTTATTCTTATTTATTTTGATGGCCAATTCGGCTGGTAGGATACATCTAATGGATTATTGTAACAAACTAACAACCATTGCTCTTCGATTTTTTTCCTACAGGCACTTGTATCCTCGTGGAAGAAAGGTGACACCATGCCATTTATATTTGATACTGTAAGCATCTCTCCCTTCTCCACTTTCATCTATTATTTGGTCTTGGAACATTTGAATCTGTAAAGCAAAATGCCTCATAAACTGGCTATTCTTCTTGTACTGTGGAGCACCAGACACGCAGATGTAATTCTCCATGCATTTTTCATTTTGGGTCATTCGTAAGTAATCTCTCTGCATTTTCTAACATAGAGGTACTGCTGCATTCATATGACACTCCTTTCCCCCGCCTTAGGCAGGATCCCTTAGCCACTGGGGTATGCTGTTGTTACTGTAAACATCCCTCCCCGTAGTCCTGAGAGAGGAGAGATCTAGATACACTTTCCTAATCTTTAAACTTACCTGTTTGTTTTGCTCCACCCCTACCTTTTTCTGGTTTTGGAAATTTGGACAATAATGAACGTTTATGGGAATTCTGCAGGTGTGGGACTTGATAAAGCTAGGTGACTACCTGACTCAACAGAGAGATGATATAGATTCTGCTAGGATAGGGATCACTGGCGAGTCACTTGGAGGTTTGTCAAACTAGTATAATTTCTTTGGACTGCACCAGCTCTTTTTAAGTGTGTGAAACTGACGGGTGATCTAGTGTTGCAGGCATGCATGCGTGGTTTGCTGCCTTTGCTGATACACGTTATGCTGTAGTTGTCCCTATCATTGGTGTTCAGGTGCACTTAGTTGAATAATGGTTTTTCGTATCTTACATTTTTATCTTGAAATTGAGTAATTCCTTGAATGTTTATGTAGGGATTTCGGTGGGCCATAGACAATGATAAATGGCAGGCTCGTGTGGATAGTATCAAAGCTGTATTTGAAGGTGAATAGTGATCGGCCGTAATCAAATGGCTTGAACTTAAATCTGGACAGAGTTTTACCCTTTTCTCTGATGTTTTCACTCTGTATTTGCAGAAGCCCGTGTTGATTTGGGTAAAAGTGTAATAGACAAAGACGTTGTGGAAAAGGTCTGTTGCTACAATCTTGTCTACGATGTGAACTTTGCATAACATTTTCGCTCAAATATTCTTCATTTGCGTGATCTATGAGGGCTATGTATATGCACTACTATGTAGCACAATTTAAATAAATGTGTCATTCTTTTAGGTTGACAAATCCAACTATAGAGTTCAGTTTTTGAAATGACAAGATAAGTATCTCGAATGCCATCTATCCTTAATCATGTATACTCCCATTTGAGTATTTGACCCCTTAGTTTTGTTCTTTATGTTGAAAATGATTTGAATAGCTTGGAGTCTTAAGTGTGTCATAAAAAGTGCAGCCAAACCTTCATAGTCGAAGGGAGTAACATTGTACATGATCTTGCATTTTGTGGTCGTGATTAACTGACGTAACTCTTATCTTGACCAGGTTTGGGATAGGATTAATCCTGGTCTTGCATCACAGTTTGATGCACCTCACACAGTTCCAGCAATAGCTCCTCGTCCTCTCCTAATATTAAATGGTATTATATGCTTCGAAGTACTATTATTTCAGTTATAGCTATGATCTTATGAAGAAGAGGAGTATAAAAGAGCCCGCTTGTTTATATGAATTACTGTGATTGCATAGAATTTTTTTGATCAATTCTTCATGCTTAATAAGACAGTTTATCGTGCCTATTCGTTGTCTGAGAATTCACAGTTCACTGATTGTTGACATTTGCAGCACCCATTTAGGCCGTCTGTTTCATCGTTTGTGCACATAAATTCTCTTCCAGTATGTATTTGCTGACGTGGAAAAACTCACTACCAAGCCTATTTGCAATGGGTGATTGAGCTTTTTAGTGTCGTCGTTTTCACTCGGCTAGAATGAGCTTTGTGCTTAATCTATCAAATTTTAACTTTTATAGACTTCCAAATACTTTCCCTGTGAAATGAGTGTTGTACTCATGCTTTGTTGATGAATATGCAGGTGAAGAAGATCCTCGTTGTCCCCTTCCGGGTTTGGATATACCAAAATCAAAAGCAGAAACATCGTACAAAGCACACAATTCTGATAGTTTCAAGGTAGTCCAATTAATCATGTTTTTTTTTTTTGGTACAGACTTAATCATGAATTGATGATTGGAAGATTTGAAACACTTGCACTTCCTGATACGTGGAGCCTGTTAGCTTTGGTTTCACTTGCATGTATGAATTAACTAAATCACTTATTCCATTACTCAGCCAAGGGTGAGCACCCTGAGGGAGGGGGTAAGGAAATACCTAACAGAACTTACAAGTGATCGGGCCCTAGGGCCGAGAATCCGAGATAGAACAGAACATGACTCCATAATGTAGCCCAAAACCCTAATTGACATGATATGAAATTGTCCAACCCAAATAGTCCTGAAACAACTCATTTAAAACAAATTAAGTTGATCGTTGCTCTTTCATGTACGCATTTTACCTTTTCTAATTTTACCCTTCTTATTTTTTCAATCCATCTTTCATTGCCCCCCTTTTGTCCCACAATTCATTAAGGGTGTGTTTGGATTGAGAGATTTGGAGAGAAAAGAAAGGGAGGGAGAGTAGAGGATGCAAAATTCTTTGTTTGGATAGCAAATAAGGGTGGAGGGAAATGGAGGAGGAGAGATTTGGAGGGATCCATTTTCTCTCTTCCAAGACAAATCAAAATCTCTCCACAATAGGCAAGATTTGGAAGGAAATTGTATCCAAACACCCACATCCCATTTGCCCTCCCCTTCCCTTACCTCCCTTTCTCTTCCCTCCTTCCCCCTCCCCTCCCTTTCCCTCCACTTTTGTTATCCAAACACACCCTAAGTGAAAAAAGAAACTATCAATTTAGGTGTGGGAAAAATAAATGTCCACATTTTGCAATTCATTTAATTGAAAGAGCAATGTCTAACTGGAAATTTTTTCACCTTAATTTAATTGAAAAGGCAATGGCCAAGTGAAAAACCCTAACTTTAAACCCTATTGAGAAATCCTAATTGAAAACCATAATTGAACTTTTAAACCCTAATTAAAGAAAAACAATTAAATCAACTTAATCCGCCAAAAATTAATGTAATTTGTTGATAAAACAAACTAATAAGTTGTTCAGTATGATAATTAAGATCCATAATTGAGGAATTTGACGGAAATTTGATTAGGTTATAGGAGAAATAGAAGTTGTTGTAGGAGAAAGAGTTAATAAAAAATTAGCTTATTTCGTTGGGGAAAAGTGTAATGTTGGAAACCTTGTGAAAAAATGTACATGAAAGAGTATAAGTCGTGCGTTTAAGAGCAGCTACGATTAAGTTTATCACTTGTACGACCTCAAAAAAAAAGTTTGATCTCTTGTACAAATGACATCTTAATAAACACAACCAGAAATAACACTACTCAAATACCCGATGTGAAATCACCTGATTTGCATCGTACACCTGATATTCCCGATCCTAACGGACTTGTTTGCTAAATATAGGTGGATAGACTGATGCCTATTGCCTGGTACCCAGAAAATGCTAAATTTACTTTGAAAGAAATTATCAGTATTCACTAAATCTTTAAAGTTGTCTTATGATGGCGGAGGCTCCCAGCACTCCTTTGCTCCCCCTTTGTTTCTGGTCATTTTATTATCTTGTAACTGCATACCGGTTTTTTGTTTCTGGTCATTCAATGATTGTGTATGTTTCCATATCAGCTTATAGCAGAACCCGGAGTTGGACACCAAATGACATCAACAATGGTCAGAGAAGCAAGTATCTGGTTTGACCGTTTTCTTTAGTAAGAGCTTATGGAATGTTTACTATCCTCTTGAATCTTATATCCTCGTTGGGTAACAAAGATCAACCACACAATGAGAATCTCGGAAGAATCAGCAATGGACGTTGGAACAATATTTGGCGAAACTGCACCATTTCGCATGAATCATGTGTAACACAAATATGCCACAAGAGTGAGATGTAGGACTACTTTTTTTCTCCACTTGAAAATTAAAGTAACTTTTTTTCGAAGGAATACCTTCTGTAACGTTTAGTAATCTTAATGTCAACAATGACCTTTTTAGCTTATAATTACAATATAATGACCATCTAATCATTGTCGATGATCAGTTTAATTAGTGAACTGTTTTTTTTTTTTTTTTTTTTTTCATCATCAGTGCATATTTTAATATAATTATCTGTTCCCAGTACAATGGGGTTGAACAAACTTCATAATTATCTGCCAGACAAAAGCATCAAACAAACCCAAAAAGTTTCATTATTAGGGATCTCCAAACATATTTATATTCAACTCTCAAGGTTTTCTGCCCTCCTGTTATTCTCTACAATAAAATGTACATCAAAACCATTGTCAACATGAATGTGCTCCTTGAACCCGAATGAAACAGCGAAAGAATGGAATATACATACTGATACCAGAAATTTGAGTCACTTAAGAAGGCAGATAGACCTCCCACAAAACGGGAAGAATTGATGCAACAAGGTGAATCAACGTTAGAAAGGCAAAAATTTCTAGATTTATAAAGCAAAACATGCCCCAACGTCACATGCTCCCACCAGGTGTGGATTTTCCCGGCTTCAACTTCGCCATATTAACAAGATCGCCAAATAATTTATCATCTCCCTTTGGTTGTTGCTTCATCGGTGGCAAGTACGAAGCCATGGATGTCTGGTTTGAAGAATTCCTTAGAGAACTGTCATCCCTCAAGGACATTCCATACATTTTTTGATCTAGATATTGAGCATCGGGCTGTTGGGTATAACCATACCCATACCCGCCCATTTGGTTCGCATACATCTGAGCAGGATACATAGGGCCCATCTGCGCATGTGGCATTGCCTGTGGGACCATGCCCATCATTTGCCCCGGATAAGGCTGAGGATACATACCTGGGTGGCTCTGCATTGGTTGCTGATTCATTGCTGGCATATGACTTGTCATCTGTTGACTGTACATTCCTGGAACTTGTTCAATTCCAGCTGGCTGAGGTGCAAATGGATGCATGCCACCCTGGAAACTTGGTGATTGTGGGCTAGCCATTGGCGAGGCCTGCATTGATGGAGAATACTGAGGACTGAATGGCTGGTTTGTCTCAGTCGGCTGAGACTCCCATGGAGGTGGAGGCAATGTTCCGCCATTTTGGGCACCTGAGAGTTCAATGCATGTGTAGGTCAGCGAAAGAGAACTCCCTCCATGGCTAAGGCTTCTTTTAGTTTAAGACAAAATACATTATTGCTCAACTAACTTAATTTTTCATTCCATATTCCGAGGCAGCCAAAAGACTCACTATTCTCGGATTATGGATTATGATGGTGTGTAGAAAATGGCTCAATAAACTGGCTAACTTTTTTTTTCTTTTAATTGTGAAATACGATCATTTGATGCTATTGGCCCATTACACAATTTTTTTATGGGTCTTTGGAAACAACTCTTTCTTTGTTGTAAACATCTGAGGGCTGCACACACCCAAGTACCCAACCCATCTTACCCGAGTTGCAAATGCAGGGCCCTTGAGGCATGGGGCGATGATATATTAATCTCATTTCCCCCTCATACAAACCTAATTAGAGAATCCCGGTTACCAGAAAAATATATCCCTTAATCTAACAAATTAAACATTAAACATAAGAAAAACAAAGACACGAGTAGTACCATAAACTGGTGACTGAGGCTGCTGCTGACCAGCTTGAGGACTCCAGGAGGCACCTGTAGGTTGCGAATACCCTGCCTGTTCATTTTGGGGTAATCCCATGCCTGTTCCCATCCCATTTGCATATGGTGTATACTGCGCTGATTGAAAATTTTGATTTTGTTGGAACTCTGGGGATAAAGGATACCCTTGTCCAGCTGGAAAGGCAGGTTGAGAATTCGAGGAATCTGGAGCAGTGTTGTTAGAGGCAAACATGTCAATAAGAGCTAAAGCATTATGCTGAGAAGCAACTGGACTGGATGGCTGTGGGGCAGAGACGGGAACCAATGCTAATGCATCTTGAGAAGCTGGCGTGTTGAAATCATCACCACTTATAAGGTCACCACTGAGGAGGTCAATTTTAGGGTCTACCTTTGTTGATGTAGCTAGAGAGTCAACTGTAGAAGAAGCTGGTATAGTCGCACTTGAAGAAGATCTATTCATGGGAAAAAAACAGTAAAGTTCATTGGAAGAAAAGAAGATCGTACAACTCTAACAGGGAAGGCAGAAGTCAAGACAAATATTTGGTCACGACCTCATGATATTTTAGGGGGAAATGAAGAAAACAATAAAATAGAACTTCATATAATCCCTACATGGTAACATTAACACACCCTCCATCCCATTTATATTGTCCACACTGACTTTGGTGGTTAGCCAATATCACCTTTAACCATTAGTTTCCCCAGATATATGAGGAATATATGTGGAGATGAGATACAATGAAATGCCAGACACCATATAGTAAACACGAACAGTGACGAAAAATAGACATACTGGTGCATTTTTTTTATACGACACTCAAGGAAACTGTAACGCACAAATTTTAGTAGTAAACAAAATCATCGCAGAGTTCAGACATTGCCATATATAGCGCTCCGAATAATGATCATGCACTTTTTAGGACAAAAATACTTGTAAGATTGTAATAAAAAGGGGGCTGAATTACGTTGCATCAGCTTGTTTGTTGCTCTCTCCTGTATCAACCAGAGGAGTGTCAACATCCACAAGACCTGTACTTGATTCAGGCTTAGAGTTTTCCAGTAAAAGATTGTTCCCAGAAGCAACAGCTTCGTGCTTTGCAAGTACTTTCTGCAAGTCGTCATTCAAGGCTAGACCTTGGCAAAGCAAAGACTCGTCCCTGAATCAATCGGCATAAAAAAAATTCTAAATATAAAAATAAAACGATAATTGCTACACACAAGAAGTTCCAAAGACCAACCCAAAAAAATCAATGGTAACATAGAGTCAGTGTCAAGTATTTAGCTACAGAATGTGTAACAGCAATAAAAGCAAAGCAAGAACTAAATTCTGTCCTAAAACTTCAGACACAGAACACATGTTACTATAATGCAAAATGAATCCCGCATGTATGTTTTTACCAGACAAGGAGATAAATAAGCATATATATACTTGGAGGTCAAAGCTTATTATAGCCTTGTACCATATTTAATATTACTTGTATAAAACTATTGACAGGGTAATCCACTTCTATTCAGGGTCCGCTAAGAAATTTCCGTAAGTGCAAGAAAATTACTATAATTGAATGAAATGAAACGAAACACCTCCGAAAAAGCAAGTACCACTAAAATGGAAAACAAAGACCATGGATTAGTTAAGCAAATTGAAGGGTCAAGCGAATACAAAAAGATGTATGACTGTATCAAACACTGTCAACAATTTTTCAGCTTGTCCACATTATGTGAAAAATATAGGCAGTACCTTTTGTGACAGAATTATAGTCACTTTTCACATTTTAATCAAGGTTAAAGGCAGCATAATAAAAGCAGTAGTTGTGCTTACGAAGTGGAGTTAACAAGATGTACAACCCTTTGCTTGTATGTCCGGCACTGCTCAACTAAATCGACAATAACATCCTGCCTTATTGCCTGCAAACATCAGGACCAAAAGAGAAAATTAGAAGTGGTCATAGTTATATGCACCATAGAGCAAAACTGGTACCATTATTCCATTCAGAGAGGCTTAGATTAAAAGAAGAAATATTTTAATTCAATATAGCATCTTGTTTGCAGGGACATGACATACATGGACATATATATCTCAGAAATTAGAATCTGATATTGCACACATTAGCCAACACGTAAATGTGCACTATAGCAATAAGCTGAAGAAATAACATCGGTAAGAGGATCAAACTTAAGAAGAAACTCACAATTCAACACCGCTAATTGTCTGCAAGAGACACTTAGTTCGTGCCTTTGTACCCAAGGTGTCGACAAATTTTAAATTGATATACAGTGCCTTTATTATAGTATGTATAAATTTTGTTTTCACTAAAGTACCTTCAAATTGGTAATGTTTATTCAAGCACCCTGGCCTATTGCTCAATGATTCAATATATATCCATTACCAGTATTACAAGATGATAGGTCCAGAATTATGATTCCGAAAATACCTTCCCACAAACACCAGTCTATGAAGAAACCTCAAAAAAAGGAATCAGCGATAAGGTGTCTAGGTGTCAGGCACCATTAAAAATAAAGGAGTAGTACTTTTAAATTTCACGGATATGGCACGGATGAGAGGCCGTAGACTATACACTACCTGATACAGACTATTAAGAAGCCTAATATCAAACAAATATAGGCGGGATGGTGTTATAAGTTGCCTTACATAGGTTGCAAAAGATATTACACAAGTAGTTCAGCTAAAACATAAATAAGTCCTCAAACATAAGACATAATGTGCTTTAATGAAGACCCAAAATCAGAATATGTACAATGACACACCTCTTTGTTTGCTGGATCTATTGCACTCAGCATTTCAGTTAAAACATCCATAATTCCTCGAGCATTCTGAATCTCCGTCAAGCTGCTTAAGAGAAAAAGGGTTGGCATACAGAAACACAAAATCTAAGGAAACATAAAGCAACAACTGCATCAATCAGCTAACAAAGCTATTACTGCAACCCTTTTAGTACTAATATATTGCACAGAATTTGGAATATGGCATATGTTAAAATAAAATATAAATGTACATAACCAAAAATAAAAGCTTCCGCAACTAAGAAACAAGTTGATAGATAAACATACAGAATACAAGTGGGTAAATGACTTGATGGCCGTACAAAATCTGAGCTCTCAAAACACAAGATCTATATGTTCCAATGAGGTAAATGGACTAAACTTCATCTAACCTCAGTCAGCCTCTTATCTAAACATCACATTGGAGAAATCAACCAAAGAATATACAACCTCAACCCGTATCCCTCTGAGTAATTACAGTTTGATTGGATACGTTAGTATGAGGAAAAGAGGAGTGGGAGGGATGGGAAGGGAGGAGAGGGGAGGAAAGTTATGGAATTTCCATCCAAATTTTTCATACGGTGCAAGAATTTAAATCTGGCTTGTAGGAGTGAATTAATCCCTACGTTTCCCTCAAATCCAATTTACGAACCATACAAGGGAAGTTGCGACCTCCCTTTCCCTCCCTCCTGTTCTCATCAATCCATACGAGAGGTTAAAGTAAAATAATAAGATTAAAAAAAAAAAAAAAAAAAAAAGGAAAAGCAAAAGCAAACAGGATCCACCAACTGAAATTATGAAGTCAGGAGACTAGAACACAAAACCTCAAGGTGGGATATTCAGGCTCAGCAGAAGCCTCTGCTGTTTCTTGACGACTCTCTGGATTGCGCAAATTTGGGGGATAAGAAGATAAAGGCTGTGTTTGTGGTGGTGTAAATACAGGAGCAGATCTTTCTGATTTCTGAGGAAAAACTGCACCTGCACGCTGATACCAAGGAACAGATAATCTTAAGAGTAAAAGTCAGCAGACACCAAAAGACACAAAACATTAATGAAAAGGACAGCAAAAGAGTATCAACAGCAATCAAAAATACCCCATTGCCTCAAAGATTCCATTTCCTGGGGTGGGGTGGTAGTCACATGTGTGTAGCCCTATCTCTGTGTTTAACATTGAGAGCCTCAAGAGTTCGGATGACTTATAATCAAGATTGTCTATATATTAACCGGGTGCTACTTCACAATGTAAGAATCGTGGCACACCATGTACGAATATTAAATGATTTAGAGAGTACTTTGCGAAAGCACAAGCATGAAGTAAAATGAACAGCCAGCCACTTAAAAATTCCTATGTGTATTCTCTCAAAGTAGCAACCAGAAGAAGTCGAGCAAACCTACCAGTAACTCCTGGTATGCAGCATAATATTGAGGGTACCGTGCTCTATGTCCACCAAAAGCTTCTTGCCAGGTGTCGATAAGAATCAGAATCTTCTCCTTCACATGAAAATCCGGCTACAATGACGAGAAATCACATTAGCAACAATAAAGTAAGTTCACAAAAATCAATAGAGCAGCAGCTGACACAAATAGAATTTCTGACCTTCCTCCTTGCAATTCTCGCCATTTCATGTGGAATCTCTTTCTCTGCTACATGCATGTGTACAATGTCCCCGCAATTCTTAACAATAGTCTCCAACAGCTATTTTGCAGTAACCATTATTAAAATAACCAATTAAGTGTACTGCAAAATATTAAGCAGAAAATAGATAAACAGACACAAATCCTCTTTTCCAAATTATAGAAACTGAAAGTAGAGTATCCACAATCAAGGTAAAGTAGCATCACAACCAAGGAAATCAATTTTGATAATGAATGAGCAACAATCATCAACAAAACTTCTAACTAAATAAAACTACAGATAAGCACAACTCAAAAGTCGTGGCATCATGGCTGCATGATAGGCACTGAAATGTCCATTTGCCAACTATTAGTTCCCATTTATCTGTCATTGACTAATGACTAATGCATTTGTACGTAGCAATCGCAAAACCAACGACCTATTAATTTTATGCCATGTAATATTTTTCACTAGCTCTGTAAAACGAATTTCCCTTGCTTGGATGACTAGATACGTAAATACCACTGTCCCCTTGAACCAAAATTCTCAGTCATGTATTCTACAATGATGTTTTACCACAATGAAAGAGCAGGAAGTTGAACGTTCTTTTAATTTTGTTTGAAACCAATGACAAAACAAAACAGTAACAGACTTATAGCTAGGGGTGATATTGAGACGAGACAGCTCGCAAGCAGCTCGAGTTCGACTCGGTCAAAGCTCGGCTCGTGCGAGCTTGGCTCGAACACAGGCTTGGCTCGATAACATAACGAGTCAAGCTGATCTATTGTTGGCCCGGCCAAAAAGCTCGCAGGCGGCTCGAACATGTGCGATAAGATAATATCTTGTTCTTATTTTATAAAAATATTTATCATGATTATATCTTTGTATAACAATATCAAATGTTTTCATTGATTTGCTCAATAACTTTATATATAACCTCGGAATCATGTTTCTGAAAATATCGAAAAAGAAACAATAACTTAACAATTATACATGGGCTCGAATTGAGCTCGAACTCGGGTTAAAGCTTGCGATCATTGTAATGAGCACAATTTTTTCAAGCTCGGGTGAGCTTGAGATCGGCTGGAGTTCGAGTTTTGTTTCTTGAGCACAAGCTGAGCAAGGCCAATCTCGGGCTCGGCTCGTTATCACCCCTACTTATAACGATGTAAAAACAATTAGCTTAACATGTCCGGTGATAAAGCAACACAACACATATATAGTCACAGTACGTCATAACAAGCAGCACAGTTGAAATATGTCCACTCAATCCCACCCAGAAAAACTTCTTCTAAATAGACATCGACTTGCGATTCAAGGGGCGATATTTCCTTTTAACTTCAATCAAATCCATACCCACGACGCAATCAAATATAAAGATGGACCCAGTGAAAAAAAAATTACCAAGGGGGAAACAAGGAAGTAGAGCTAAACAATTCATTTGATGGTCAAGACACTTGCATAGGCAGCTACACAAAACCAAAGCTTTGGTCAATTGTACAAAATATGGGACGAGGCTTCCCATAAAGTGGAATTAATAAAAATTTCGGAATGTAAGAAAAACATGAGTCCAGGCTAAGCCAGCTTTTAAAACACTCGTTAACTATTCGTAACACATCAAAGTACACGTAATTTAAGAAAAAATTACACAGAGACAGGACCGAAAATAAAAAGTACAATCTAGATAAATAATCCCAAACTAGTTCATTATAGTAAAAATACCAGTAATCAGAAAAGTCAAATAGGGAGCAATATCAAGCAGTAAGGTGCTCACCGTTAGAGCTAGAAGCTGAACCTTAGCATTCTTGCTCCCAATACGCTTCTTTATTCCCTTTACGACATCTTTAGCTTGCCTGGATAACCATTTTAAAAAAAATAATAAGAGCAATTGATGAACTCATTAAAACCACTGAAAACAATCTATAAATGAAACAACCAAACAAGAACAAACTGCAGGTATGAGACATTGAGATTTGAGACCCATGGTATCAGATCTGCCGGTATATAAATGACTTTCAGCTTGCTGCATCAATTTTCCCCCGATATGTATGACCAGCCTATAGGACTATTGTGGGACATTGACTTTTCACAAGTATTGCCATTGATTTAAAACAAGCCATTACTCAAACTGGGAGAACAAAGGACATCTCAAGCACATAAAACTTGCTAAGATAAAAATCACGAAATCTCTCAATTGACTTCCTTACTTCTTCTCCAACAATATTTATCTCAACTGCTTCAAACATTAGAGTGCAGAAACATTTAGGATCACGCTCATATAGCCCGAGTCCCTAGAAACGCCCAACATTAGCATCAACCATAGACCTCATACGTCTCATCAAAATTTCATAGTCTCACTTCCTATGTCACTACTTGTCTACTTGTGCTTATTCCAAGGTTACCGAATTCGCTCGGTGCCCTACGAATCGCGAATTGTTAAAAGCGAATTCTATCATGTTGCTTACTAAAAATACATATAACACATTCTATAAGAGCGAATCACAAATTGGTAAGGACGTATTCATAGCGAATTCGGTAACCATGACTTACTCTCATTTAATACCGTTGCATGTGTCTCAACGACTCAACTGTGAATCCAAGTATCCCATTTCCCAATAGGATCATCCTTTAATTACCCTATTGTTAAGTTGTGGACTTGTGTATATCTCAGTATTTCGAGATATATCAGATGTGGGAATATTAGAGAAATATTGCATCTACAATATTTCTGTGAAAAAGGTAAGTGCTTATGCTTCCTATCTAGAATTAAATACAAGATTATGAATGAGACGAGAATACAACTTTGAAAATCAAACCATCATACGTTTAACAAGGTATCAGAGTAAATGCACATCTGAGTAATCGATGGTCCAATGAAGATTCCACCTCACTCACAATTCAAAAAATCACATCACTACACCTATCCACAAAAGCACCTACTCCTTATTAGTTCACTTCTTTCTGCTGCTCCATTTAAAGTCTTTCAGCTCCATCTTGCCAAAATATCATTCTATAATCAGGTATGTATTTAATGATAGAATGACGCCAACATCAAGTCACACCAACCGTCCCGTAGAAACGTCACTACTCTTCAAGTGTTAGTTATGATCATTATCTTAGTTACAGGCTTGCAGCTATAACTACTTATAACCGTATACATGTAGCATAAATACACGTACTTACTGCACTCGTAAATGGTGCAATTCTTCATCAAATCATTATCAATTTTAAAGTTCCATTAACAACAAACATTTTTGCAATTCATCAGATTATCGCAAATCAATTGAATTTAGCTGTAACTAAAGGAACACCAAGTGACAATCACAATAATCTAATCTAATCAAACATAATTACCTAAAAATAATCACAAATCGCCAAAATAAACACAATTTAACTGAAATTAGCAATACAACAAATTAACTTCTATTTTTTTAAAAAAAAAAAAAAAAACTAATTAAATCAATTGAAATAGAAAAAAAATGAAAGGAATTACCCAGGATCGTGATTAAGCATGTCACAGATCTCGATATTCCTGGCCCAATCAGGTCCGATCAACAAATCACTCGTGGCTCTCTCCACCATGGAATTCACCATCTTTCCCGATCAATCAAACAATCGAACAAATTCTTCAAACCCTAATTGCGATAATACGTATACGTATCTACTAAATTTCTGTTCCTAATTCGATAGAAAATGATCGAAACAAAAACTATATATGAAGTATATTATATAGATATTATATATTCCGGAAAAGTAGAAAACAATAAGAACAATTAAAGTATATCTCTCCTCTATGATATTAATAATTGGGTTTCAAAATTGATGGATGTAAATTATCTGGAAATTATTACGTCGTATTTTCAAAAGTGGTCGAAATTTATATATTTAGTCGGGCGGGCGGGTGAAGTATGCCATTTTGGTACGTCATTCCTTTTATTTTTATTTTTATTTTTTTATTTTTTTTTGTACAAAAGAGGGGCGAACCCCAAACAGCTAAGGGGACGTTTGGTTGGGGGTCTTTAGGAAAGGAAAAGGGAATCAAAATTACTAATTCCCTTTATTAGTGTTTGTTTGCCACTTTCAATCATTCCCTTTATCCTTCTCATATCCCCAAACCACTCTAACTCATTACCCCTCACCCTTCTAAAGAATGAGATTTCATTCCCCTTTTTACCCCCACTTACCAGTTACTCCACCATAACTCCATATTATTTTTGTCTACTGCTAGTGCTACTCCACCACCCCTAACAT
>VHZZ01004260.1:28902-48713 GCA_009801015.1 Silene noctiflora | reverse complement strand
TTCATTGAAGTATTCCACTGGTAAATTTGGTATGCGAACCCATGTCGTGATGTGTTTAATACTGTCGTCAAAGGGGATGAAGTTTGGAATCCATTTGCGAATGGTCACGTAATGATCGTCGATCATCCAAGGACCCTGTGTTAGGACATGCTCATAGTCTTGGAGGGAAGAGAATCGTGCAACATAATATGAATCATTGATATCAATGAGAGTAAATTTGCCTTTAATTGCCCACTTGGCATTTAGTTTTCGAATTAAGGAAATGTAGCTAATATTTTTGTCGAACAGCTTGATTATCAATGCGTGTCTCCAAGGTTTCCGTAGCTTAATTTTATCTTCTTTAGAAAGGAGGATTTTTGGGCAGGACAGAGTATCCTTTCTTCTTCTCCGGTGTCTACATCGGATTCTATGTCGATGTCAGAGTCCTCCTCTGCGGAGCCAAACAGAACCGAATCCCCAGAATGAAAACCTTGGACTTTATCTCGAAACGACATGGGGATAGTAGTTGCATCTTTCACTGAGGGTGATGGTAAATGTTGGTTAGTAAGAGGCGATGCATCGATGACCATTGATGTCAAGTCACCGGAATTACGGAACTCGCTAATGTGAATGGTTTTGCGTTTAGCATTTTTTGTGATAGGAGGAAAATGAGAGTTTTCGATGAGGAAAGTCTGATGAGTATCGGTTTCCGACTGAAGGCCGGAATCAGTATGATGCATAAGAGAAGATTTTCTTAAAGAGAAGATTTTCTTATGTACGTCATTCCTGCCGCTACACTAACACCACCCCTTGGATTCCAATTTCTAATGGGTTGGTTTTTGAATTTAATCATTGTTTTATTTGTGGGAATAATAATACACAAATTCTCATTTGTGACGTGTTCAGCTTATGATGTGAGATAAATTTACAAGTGGAAAAGGTAAGTAGGAGTGTCATTTTATCTCATGTCACAAGCTTTTGACTTGTTCACACCCGACCCGGCACAAGTAAGAAAGACTGATAATAATAATGGGATGAAATTATTGAGATAATAATCTCCCTATATACTAAGAGAATAAAAACTATGAAAAGTTTTCCCTTTAAAGTGTACTTAGATAAGGAAACAAATAAATTTTTCTTTCATTAGACCATTATTCTTACATTAAACTATAATCTTTTCATTAAACTCTAAAATATAATCTTTTTAATTGAAATAAAATATGGTTTGAAAATAAGAAAATAAAATCATTAAAATACACATTTCATGACATTATCCAATTATTTCGATTTGTTTTGTCAACCAATTTTTTTCTTCTCAAATCAAAATGCAATGAGGTGAAAAGAAATTAATGAGATGTCAATTTATTTTGGATAAAAACTCAATTAACGACTATTATGATAAAATCCACTTATCTTATCTAATTTTAGTAATAACGTCATCAGTTAATGTTGATGTTTTAAGTGGATACAGTAATATAATATTATTTTTAAAAATAATGTTGACAAAATATTTTGAGTAAACATAATAATCTTATTCGGGTTAAAATTATTGTTTCTCTTTTCCAATTCTTAATATGAAATATTATCAATAGTTATTTTATTAATTTCTAATAGAGTTAAATAAATAATCATTTAATTGTTATAATCTCTAAAACTCTCATCTGAAAAATCGTACATTTGTACAGAAACTACACTAGTTCTTATATAAGGCGGTTTTAGAAGTATTAATGTAAACAACAAGTTAATTGGGACTACGCACACCAATAATTCTTTTGTAAGACAATTTTACACTTAACTAGTTTTCATACCCTTGCGTTGCACGGATAGTAAAATAATCAACTATAAATTTCACAATATAATGAAATATGATACATATTTCATGTCTAAGATTTTACTCAGTATATACATCGCATGACCAATAAATAACTCTCGTTAACATAATATTGGCATGAGATAAATCAATGTTTGATTAATTATAGTTTTTGTTTGGAAAAGAAAACCAAGATGAAAGTGTTTACATATGATACTCTAGAGCTTTTGGTTTTTGTTCAAGATACCGGTGTATTTTTCAATTTTACATAGCACTTATTTTTATAGAACAAGGTCTTTAAATTTAACGAGTTTAGATTTTTATGCACGTGGTGTTTGCTAATAAACTTTTCTATTTGATCTCGTGATCCCTACCTTCACTAAACCCATTATGTACCTTCCCCAAACTCGTCAAATATGATATTAAAATTTAAAAGTCATTCATCTATACTCTACATTGAGGGGTAAGAAACTGGATACACAATAGAGAATGTCTTGTTCAATAACGGCCCAAGATTTTATTTTAATGAGAAGATGAGGGAGAGAAAGTAAAAATATGCCAAATTTAATGTTTTATTAACAAATGAGGTAATAGAGAGATAATAAGAATATAAATAGGGACATCTATTTTCCTCTTAAATACAAACCAAAATCCCACAAACATAGGATAAATTTGAAAGAAATTTCTCATACTACATTTTCCATATTTTCATCCATTTTTCTCCCTCCATCTTATTCTTTCTTTTTTCTTTTATATTTTTTATTTTTACAAACAAAGTATAAGCAAGTTACATGAATTGAAATAGATAAATATCAATCAATTCAATATACACTACTTATAATCATCAAACCACTCTTTTATCATTCCCTATTTCTCTTATTTTCTTCCTTAACCCCTTTCCCTCTCCAATATCGTTTTTTTTTTCCGTTTTAAAAATTGTACATGTTATGAGTGCGTTTGTAATTTTGTATACACGATACTTCAAAGGCATTTAGCCTATATTTTTAATATGTGTACGATTCTCATTTTCTCATAATACTTCCTTCAAATGAAATTTATCTATTACCTTTTTAAATATTACCTCACCATGTCATCTCTTTTTCCATTCGCATTCATCCTTACTTCCCACCAAACTATCCAACATAACCCATTATAACCAACCTCATCCCTATCCATAAACAATTCCCCATTTCGATATCTGCTTATATTCCATAAACTGCACTTTTAAACTTCAAAGATTAACCCACCCCTCCCCTCGAGAAACTTACCCCCTCCCTAGAAACCCACCATACCCCTACCCTACCCCTCACAAAAATACACACACATCACCCTATAAGATTCATATCCTTCCCGCAATGAATAAGAGAATATTAAGTAGTTTATATTAAATTGATTGATATTGTTGTATTTTTGTTTCTGTTATGTAAAACATGCTACATGTTATAGTTGCATTTATATACATGATACTTAAGAGACATTTAGCATATATTTATATTATGTGTGCTTTTCTCATTTTCTCATAGTACATCCTTCAAATAAAATATATTTATTTACCTGTTATAATATTAACTCACCATATTAATTTTCCACGAGCATTCACCTTCCTACCCAATTAACCAACCTAAACCATCATAACCAACCTCATTCGTATTCATGAACTATTCCTATCGATATTTGTTTATATTCCCTATATTGCACTCTTAAACGTTAGAGATTAATCCTACTTTTCAAGAAACTTACCTCTTCCCCCATAAACTCACCCTACTCCTACCCCTCGCAAAAAATACACACGCACATTGAAATTATCCCTCGCCCTATAAGATTCATGTCTTGTCCGTAATGAATAAAACAATTTTAAGTAGTTTATATTTAATTGATTGATATTGATCTTAAATTACAGAAACTATAATCATTAAGGCCCCTTTGTTTTGGACTTAATTTTGCTGAACTTAACTTAACTTATAGGAACTTAACTTTTCTTAACTTAATTTAATTTTGTTGAAATTTTCTCAATTTAATTTTGTTGAACTTAAAGTTATGGAAGCTGAACTTAACTTATAGGAACTTAACTTTATTGAACTTAACTTATAGAAGTTTAACTTTTTGGATTGAAGGAATCTTAACTTAAATTTTACTTAATTTAGTTTCACTTAATACTACTACTACTACTAATAATAATAATATATAATTATTATTATGAAGGGAGAGGAGAAATCAGAATAAATGAACATTCACATGAAAGGAGAGGAGAAATTAGAACCAAGCTGAAGAATAAAAAAATAAAAATGGAGAAAAGAAAGGGGCATAAACCTGAAGAAATTAGAGTGAGGGTATTGACTATTGAGGGAAATGAATGCAGATAGAGGAGTAAGAGCGTGCGACTGTGTTAATAATAAATGGATAGTTTGTTTTTAGTGAGACATGTGGGGGACAAGTGGAACGGTGGAAATTAAATGAGTGTTTTTTTTAAGTATAAAATATAGGATAGATAATTAATCTTGGATTGTTTTTACATCGATTTGAATGAAAGTCGTATCATTTTTTAATATTCTTCAATATTATTAAACGTTTAATTTTACTGAACTTTAGAGCTAAACCTAAAGGAGGTGACTTTAAGTCCAAAAGAACATAACTTAAAACTCTCTTTTGTCATTCCATATTTGTCTCATTTTCTTCCTTACACCCTTTTACCTCTCCAATACTGTTGTATTTTTTCCGTTATATAAAACGTGCATGTTATAAGTGCGTTTATATACATGATATTTCACAGGCATTTAACTTGATCTGAACTGAAACCCTATCGAAGTTGAACAAAAACTGAAACTAAGGTCAACCAGATTAAAATCAAATCGATTTAACTTGATTTGAATTCGAATCGAATAACCCGTTTACCATGTCCAAATTGTCTAATATTGCCCGGTAGTAATAAACTAACACCATCTTTTATTATAATAACATTGTTTTCGGTCTTAATTATTCAAGAGGTAAAGTGATATTTTATCACTTCGTCTAAAATCAGCATATAATAAAATGTACTCCCTCTATCCCAGTGATATGTTTACACTTGCTTTATCACAAAATAAAGCAAGTGTAAAAATATCACTGGGACGGAGGGAGTAGAAAATAAATTTAGACTCAAGGGAATATTAAAGTTCAAAGTTAAGAACGTATGTGGTTAAAGCCTTAAATTAAGCAAGAGAGAATATAGTTATTGTGTGCGACTGTATGGTGCAGAAGATAAAAAAAAGTGATCTGACCACTTTATGATATACGGTGATCGCTATATGTTAAAAAAAGGTAATTTAATAATAATTTAAAAGTGGTAACCTTATAATAATGAAAAGTGGTTAATTTTTAACATAAAGTATTATATCTTTTTATAAAATGGTTTTAATAGGAAAAATTGTAAATAAATAATTATATCCTAATTTTAATAGAAAAATTAGACATATTAATTTAATTTAATAATCATAATAAGTGTATAATTTTATAATTCTAATAGGAAAAATTGTAAATAATTAATTATTTCCTAATTATAAAAAGAAAATTGTAAATAATTAATTAGTGTCCTGTAAAAGTTGGAGACTACCACGTGCATAGTAAAAAAGCCTGAATAGATATATAATATATATTGATTATTGTAAAACCACCCTACATTTTACCTAAATATTCTTCTCATAACTTCTCTTATTAACTAATAACTACCCATGCTTTGTGGGCATAGTTTTATCTTTAATAGATGGTTGTACACTAATTTAAGTAAAACCGTTTTACCTAAGACCAACTCGGATTATTTAGTATATACTTCCTCTCATCCAAACCAAAGGTAACGATTGCTTTATCACACTTGTCGATACACATTTTACAAACTGAATATCTTTAGTTACACATTATTAAAAATTATAAAATTTGATATTCTTATAGCATTCATGACGATAAATCAAATAATATCTCACGTGACTATATTTTGTCTTATAGATTAAGAAAAATATCAAAGATTCCCTACGACCATGAATAATGCCAAAAAGCAAGTGTTACCTTTGGTTTAGATGAGCGGAAATAGTTTAGAAATTGATTGATTTATTTGTGTTTCGATCAAACAACTAAATTAATGTATTACAAATTTACAATGTATTATGAATTCACAATATGATTAATTGATTATCGTGTACCTTGGTGACGATGGGGTGATTTTCTCTTGTTATGTTCATCTAGCGAGCATGTACTAGTATCAAAACAACGACTTAGGAGTTTTCGAATGGTCCATTTTGTTGCCTAAATCACCAAGTATTTGAAGTGAGTTTAGAGCATCTTCAAATACTCTGCTACAGTAATTTGTACCTTAATTTGTCAAAGCAACACTGATGGGGGGATAAATCCTTAGACATACTGGCTAGACTCCCAAGGCCCGAGCAACCGTAAAGGTCGAGTAACCACAGTCGGATCTAATTTGTCAAGATCTTGTAAGGTTATACAATAGAAAAGCTTGCTCCTCTAGAAGTATTATGAAGGTGGATTTGAATAAGGCTTATGACTCTATTGAGTGGTCTTTTATAAAACATATGTTGAGAGCCCTAGGTTTTCCTGATCAACTGATGGTTTTAATTATGGAGTGTATAACTACTCCTACATTTTCTATTGCTGGTAACGGAAATGTGTTTGGATATTTTGAAGGGAGAAGGGGTATTAAGTAGGGGGCTATGTCTCGTCTTCTTTTAGCATTTGTGTGGAGTATTAATTTTACTCGAATTATGAATGTTGTAACTCAAAGGAGGGAGTTTAAGTTCTACCCTTTATGCAGAGTTCAAAAATTGTGTCATCTATGCTTTGCAGATGACATTTTATTGTTCTGCAAAGTGAGTCTATCAAAATTATCCTAAGAGGATTTATACTGTAGATTGTTCTAAATTTAAGCAAAAAGTCTTGGATATGTCTAATTAAGAAAAGAGTCTTGGATATGTTTGGTTTTTATAAAGGCACCTTCCCTTTTAAGTACTTGGGGATTCCAATATCTTATAAGAGGATTTGTACTGTAGATTGTTCTAAACTTGTGGAAAGAATGGCGATGAGGATTAGAGGTTAGAGGTTAGGAAACTAAGCTATACTGGGAGGTTGGTGCTTGTAAAGTCTGTGTTAACTCAGCTTCACTCTTATTGAGCAAGGATCTCAGTAGAATTATGAATATTTGCAGGAAATACCTTTGAGAAGGGGAGGGGAGTTATTATAAAGCTCATCCTGTCTTATGGGATAGTGTGTGTGCAAAAATAAGAAAATTGGAGTGCTAGGTGTGGTTCACAGCCATGTGTGGAATGTCGCCTTCATTGGGAAGTACACATGGTGGATAGCCTGCAAAGCTTATCACCTATGGATTCGTTGGGTGCATCAGGTTTATATAAAGCAAAGGGATTGGTTTACTTGCCAACCTTCTAGTAACTCAAATTGGATATGGAGGTAGATTTGTAGGTAAGGGATAAATTGCAAGATGGGTATGTAAATGATGTCTGGTATACTAATAATGGATATATAATGCTGCTGAGGGGTATAAATGACTGATGCCTGAGAATGATAAGGTGGAGTGGTATAGGGAATGGTGAATGTGACCTGTGTTATATTTCTGTGGAAACACATGACCACCTCTTTTTTGAACGTTCTTATAACCAAAAATGCTTGAAACTAATAGGGGATTGGTTGGGGTGTAACAATCCTTATTAAGAGACTACTAAATGGTGTAGGGGATTGAGAATGAAGTCCTTGATGAAAAACAGATGATTACATCAACTGTTATAACATTGTTGTACCAACTGTTGATGACTTGCACCAAATGCAGGGAAGAAATGGTGTTGTATCAACCTGGTGTACTAGTAATGCAGGTACAACAACAAATGAGACTTCGACCCAAAGGGAAAATGTGGACAGTGCAACATAGAGTCAGTGCATTAGTATTTGAAAGCTGGTGTATTGATGGTCTGAAAAGTGGTTGGTGATGTACTTCACGTTTTATATTATAATATGATTAACATTTCACAAAAAAAAAAAAAAAAAAACTATAGCACCCCTTTTTTACCCGACCAAGGTAATCGGGAGATGCCACCATCTCCGTTTCCCGAGGCAGTGAATCGGAACTACAATTAAGTAAAATTTTATATAGATGACATGTTTAATGAATTACATAACTAATAAATGAATAACAAATGTGAATTATGCATTATACTACTTAACTACCGTCTATGTCATCTAGTATCTAGCTATGAAATTCGACTCCAAAAGTCCGAAACTCGTTCTGTGTCCCGCGAGATACCAAAACCAAACCTGTGTTTGAACTGCTTCCCATATAAATGAAAATATCATATAGTTCATCACAGGCCGCCCCAATTAAAGAAGGCGACAGTTACACACAACAAACACACGTCACTTTCAATAATAATACAAATACTCAGGACTCAACACATGTATATGAATATGCAACACATCAATGAAGTGCACAAGACACAACTCTCCATCCACCACAACCCCACAACCACCTCACTGATACCAGGAACACGTCCATGTTACTAATAACCCGGTGAAGGCACCGCAACACCGCCCACCAAATAGCCAGACTGCAGCTTGTAAAACAGGTACTCGGAACACGTCCGTGGTACCAATCCCGGGTGCTGACCGGACCCCTGACAGGCGTCGTGACACCACACGAGCCCCTCCATACTCAAGTCATTAATGTGCACGTCCCTCTTAGAGTGAGAAGCTTCAAAAGGCAATCCAAGCATAAGACGGTCGCCCACCCGTCTTATGTCTCCTCCACAACCATTTACACAACACCAACTCCGGGAATCACTACCAATGTCCTCCACATCCACCAATAATCATATATATCACATTATACAATGCAATATGCCAAAAATGCAACCATCACATGGTATATGAATATCAAACATGCCAATGACACATGTGCCAACAACTACCCATCCTCATGTTATAATGAATTCCCACCAATAATATGAGACTAACAACAATTTCCCTTTTCATATGATAATACAAATCCAATGACATTATGAGACCACACTAATTACCTATTATCATGCTAAGATAAAATCCTAACAACAAGATGAAGCCGACAACAATCTTGTACGACTAACAACAACAAGAATGACTAATGCAAACATATGAGTAAACATCCATATTACCAAAACCGAGTAGGAAAATCCTACATTTTAGCAATCCTCTAATTATCACAAGCAAGCACACTAATCTTCTTCTAAGTTAGCCACATCATACAATTAATCAAGTAATGCCTATCACAAACATGTCCTACAACAAATAATACATATTACTTATTACTACTATCTAATTATACAAATCCCTAATTAATATACCCAAGTAACAAAACCCCCAAATACCCCCAAATTTTTAGGGTTACTACTAATTAATAGGAAGACAAAAAGGATAAACAACTACTTACAAATGTACATAATTGAGAAAGTGTGGAGCTTGACACAAGGTCTTCAATGGATAAGGCTGTTAGGGGATTTTTGGAGGATTTAGGTGGTTGGGAAAGGGTAGGAGGTGTTTTAGGGTTTCAAAGTGGAGAAGAAAGCTGAAAATAGAGTATATAAAGCAAGGCCCAACACACGGAACCGACATGCGAGTTTTTGGCTCTGGAGACGTACACTCGGTCGAGTGCTAGGGTGGCACTCGGTCGAGTGCTAGGGTGGCACTCGGTCGCAACTCGGCCGAGTGACACACACCAGGAGCTGGGTTTATGCCCAGAGGGCTCTCGGTCGAGTACTCTGCCACTCGGCCGAGGGCACAACTACAAAATTCAGGATATTACAAAAACACAGTCGGATAATCTCTTATACAGATCATAGCCGTCTAATGGCTCATACAAGTTATATTTGTGATATCATCTAGTGATGTAACGCAATGATGTCAACCTAATGATGTATATCCCTCATTTGGGTAAAGGTACATGAGGTGGACTAAGATGTCGACCTCCACTCTCTTTATCTCTCTACCTCTTATATCTCACTAAATACACATACACAATCATATATTATTGTAGATACCCAGTGTCTGCGACTTATGAAAAACACCCGATGATGATCGGATTACAACATGTCTTCGATAAAGGTATGTTGTCGACAATTCATGAAACGATTCTTCGTTGTACTCGGAAAAGATTTTTAGTATCCAAAATGTTTTCTACATGTCACAAGCTTCGCGATACTCAGGGCGGAAAACCGACTTCTAAATGTAAAACCCGAGTCGGAATTCAAAATATCCTCCGACGATGTTTTAATATCAACATTAAGTGATAATTAGTTCGTAATCATAATAATATAACAAATAAATATATTGCTTATTCTCCACGGGAGATCTTGCATCAGTGGACCAACGTCATCCGCGTGCACACCTACGGAGCAACGACACATAATGGGTTTGATATCGATTTGTAAGGCTCATAAAACGATGAAAGGCTTGAACGAGCCTGCAATTAGGAGTCACTGTCAAATTATTGTGGAAAATTTGGAAACCGTTCAAATAAATTTTATGCTATGCCAAATTACCCACAAAGTAGAAAATGACATGAACACTAAAGATAAAGATTCGTTTCCCTTAGTATTCAATGTCTAGAATAACTCTCATATGCCCGCGAACACGGATGTTCATAGATATGAGTATGGAGGTAAGGGTACGTATTGGTAAGTTATTTAATCGAACGCTCAATCCCACCCGCTGTATAACGACCTTTACTAATCGATTGGGGTTTTATAGTTTGCAATTGATTTTATCGATATATGCATGTAATGCAACATCCAGTGTTTGTTTCAGTGAACAACATATACATTAAACAATCAAATTGGCTGGAATATTCTCTCTCCAATGACACAAGTTGGTATTGGAGGAAAATATGCCAGATTAAAAACCTGTTGATATAACACTATCTACAGCAACAATGGATGAATTAACGAGGTCAGGAGTATACAATTGCAAAAGGGTATGAATGCATCAGAAATAGAGGGAAGATTGTACAATGTCATAAATGCATATGGACTAAATGGACTATACCTAAACATGGTATGATGGCATAGATGTATCATCAAAATGGTCTTAACACGAAAGCAAAGCTGAAAAAACTGGCTATAAGTGAAGATGATATTTGTTACCTTTGTGGAAGGGACAGTGAGACTATGAGACATTTGTTCTTCCAATGTGATTACAGCAGGAAATTGATTGCAACGGTTGAACAGTGGGCCAGCGTCAATCTACCCTATCAGGATGTCCTTCACTGGCGACTAAGTAGGCGAGGATCAAGACTGAAGCAAGATCTCATTAACTCGATCCTGAATGCCTGCTTGTATCAGGTTTGGAAACAACACAATCTGAGTAAGTATGAACTTAAGGTTACCATGCTAGATAAAGTGGCCAAAATGATGATCGAGGAGCTGCATGCAAGGTTCATTAGATTCAATTGTGTACCCGGCCTTGATGTCGATAGAGGATGGCTTGAAACTCTTTGTCTTCGAGTTAGGGTTTGAGTATTGCAGTGAGCAGGTAAGATTTGTTGAGGAATCAGCTATGTCTGATTTGTGTTAGAATCAGATAGATTGGTGTGTTTTATTTTGGGTCACAAGGTTTTGGGCCGTTATTGTAAGGTGGGTGTGTCTGGCACCTAACGCTTTTGTTTTGATACGGTTTGATATTATATATAATACTTACATTTTACTAAAAAAAAAACATCCAATGTTTTAAACCTTACATATAAAATAGACTAAATCGGTGAAATTTAGAAAAATAGAATTAAAGGTCGAAGGGAGAGTTTACATTAATTGCATGTGAAAGAACATAAACAAGAGATAATATACAATGCATGAATGTAAATGAACGAAATAAAAAATGATTCGAATGGATTGAAAGATTTGGAAAAGAATAAAAAAATGCAAATATATTTTAACATGGCTAATATACTTACCGATGACTAGGCGATATGCGGTTATTAGTCGATTAATATTAACTAAAACACCCTACACATGGACGGGGAGACCAGAGACAAAACCGCACTAAGAACATGCGCAACTGTCTATGCGTCTCTTTGAAGAGGCGCACACATTCATTCGTCTATTGTAATGGCGGTTATGACTGTGGAAGTCAGATATGGCTTGTTGATTTATGTTGATTAATTTATGAAATCGATTTTGAGTGATGTTTAATAATGAAAACAAAAACGACTAAAAAAATTAGAGAAGTTAAAATTAAAGGTCTTACGAATCATCTCCAAACCGCCTAATGTTAATTATTAGAGACCTAAAATTGTATCAAAAGAAACAAATTGAAGTTTGAAAGAATTGAATTTGAAATATAATTATTAAAAGATTAAAACTTAAATTAGACCTCCTAATATGATTTAAGCTTAATTAATGGGAATAATCGATCTATGCTATGAGTGTCCTTTTTATATTATTTCAAACTACGCATTAACACACTATAATCCTAACTATCTTCCATATTTCCCGCATTGCACTTTTGTGATCGGCTACCCAAAAAAACTAGTAACCCTTATATTAAATGAATTAGAGGCTTCTTTAACACACTTTATTTCCTTATTCTCCATTCATTCCCATCATTTTCTTCTTCCTTTCCTTATAAATTAATTTGTCCCTTTATTTTCGCCATTATCTATCTACCACAAAACCTTTCCTACTATCATCATCATTATCAACAGTGGCCGCTACTTTATTTTCTCTGTCGACACCATCACTTTCATCCGGTCGTTAAAGCTTTTATGAAATCAACCCTTGAACCCTATTGTTTGAATCTAGGGTTTTAAGTGAAATCTACAAGCATGAGAAATGGCGGCAAGTTATCTGTTTCAACACACATGTAGTATCCGTAGCTGCCAATTAACCTCCAACTACCCTTCACTTTGATACCTTTGTTTTCACAAAGAAGACTCTGTCTATGATGTTTTTTTTAATACAATTAGAAAACAAATTAGTGGAAAATATAACAAAAAAGAACTTGTTTAAAGCTTGATTTTGTAGTACACTGTGAGAGGAGGGATAGACTTGTTTCATTTGTTACTTAACAATCCTCAACCCTTAAATTATGTTTGCAAAAAACACATTTATCATTTTTGAATTACATGCACCCATATATGAGGAGTTCTTCTTTATTGAATAAAAGGAAATGAGATGAAGATGATTATATGAAAAAACAAAACTAAGAAGGAGAAGATGTATTACTCTGTATTTCTAAAGAGGGTGTCGAGTAGGTCTCACTCGGTGGAGTGGAACCTAGTGCACTCGGTCGAGTAGGTATATCAGGAGATTTGTTGAAAGTTCCAGGAGGTTTTGCTCGATAAAGTGAACATTATTACACTCAGTTAAGTGAGGCCGAGTCGGGCGGTTCAGCAAGTTTTGACGGTTTTACTGTTTATTTGGCCAAGGGTTTTACTAATCACTTCTTAAACATTTTAGAACGTTATTTGCCTTCTAAAACTATTCTAAACACATTTCTTCATATCCTAATCATCTTGAGAGAGATTCTTTGCGATTCTCGGATTATGGTTTTGATGTACATTTGCAATTGCATTTCTTGCGTAAGTTTTAATTTGCAATTGTATTACTTGTGTAAGTTTTAATTATATTACTTGCGTAAGTTTGCCAACCAAAATCCCTGAATCATACTCAATAAGGGTTACCCTCACATGTACTCCAAACCACATCTACTATCTACAAGTCTAAACGATCGATAAGTACCCAACCTTGATTATATTCCACTCATTATCCATAAGTCGCCTCGTACGATCGACTCACTCAACTCAAAACTTAGTATAAGCTAAATTTCTTCCTAGTATCTCCAATTCCCAAACTTTATGACTATATACAATTCCCCACACTTATCGAGGTCACATGTCTAATGGCTAAAGCAAGAAGAGCGTTCTTTCGGGGCTCACATTGAAACTCGATGTCCGGATACCTCGGAGCTTTAAACACGAAAGATGCTACCGGTCCTTGGTGAGTTTGCCTTCCACGGTTGCTTCGGGAGTTTCTTGATGGTCTTGACATGCCACAAAGCAGGTTTACACAACAAGGTTTCAGATGGAAAAGAATGAGAATTCAAGACATTTTGAAACGAAATTGAGAATTCCCCACATTTCTAATTTATTCACAACAATTTGAGTAGAAAATTTGACATGATTTCCTTTAAATCTTAATTAAACCAAAAGCTTATTCAATACACAAATTTTACAGAAAAATTAAAGTTCTTGTGAAATTACACGACATTTCAACCCAGTTTAAAGCGAAATGTAACACTTTTAGCCAATATCAAAGTTTTTGACATAATTAAACCAACAATGAAGCATAAGAATCGAAACTTTGGCATGTATACTATGTTTCTCGAAAATTAAGGATTTTGGGACAAATAATCCAACTTAAGACAATACAATGCAATACTAACCAAAATTGAAGTCTTGTGACACAATTGGAACTAGAATTAATCATGGAGAGTAAACTTTGGTATGTATTCTACTCATCACACATATCAAATTTTAAGATTATGCATGACACCACTAATAAGGTTTGAAGCATTATGAAGTAATTAAACCATATTTTAGGTGAAGAATCAAAACATGTTCATACATACTTCATATTTCGAAAATTTGGGCATTAAATTGGAACGGAATTTCTGTTTTAAGACAACATATAACATCACTAACAAAGATAGTAATCTTATTGTACCATTAAACCAAGTTTCACATATGAAAAATCAAAATTTGGGCATGGATACCCTAGATTTCGAAATTTTAAGATGAATTTTTAAGAATTTTTTTTTCTCAATTACAAGACAAGACCTAGTACTCACAACAAAGGTTAAGCATTTGTTGATCAATTAAACCCAACAGCAATCACAAAAATCACATTATTGCTCAATAACACAAAATTTCGAAATATGCCATTCGGGATAACATTTCAACATGAAAATTTGATATTTGACATCATTAATGGTATAGAAAATTGATTACTACTATAAATTAGACAAAACATGCAATTAAATGGTAGAACTTGAACAAATTAGTGTAGACCCAAACAAAAATCAAATTGGGGAAAGCCAAGAAAGAGAAAATTCACTTACTTTGCTTAATTAATAAAGATTAAGGACGACAAATGGGGTAGAAAACTTGAATCTTTCCAAGAATGAGCAACAATGGAGTTTTTGGAATGTTTTTAGAGAAATTTTGATGTTGGTGTAATGAAAAATGATGAATAAATGAGGAAGATAAGAACAATTCTATAACACGAATTTCGCGAAAATTTGCTACCCAGATATGCACTCGGCCGAGTGCTGAGTCCACTCGGTCGAGTGCCCCCTTTCCAGAAGCTTTCCTGATTCTGGAAAGTGGTCCACTCGGTCGTATGCCATGCTCCACTCGGTCGAGTGCCTAGTACTCAGCCTAGTGTTGGCTCGCTCTCGGTTGGGTGCTTCTCTATAGTTTGCAATTTCCGACTAAGATCGAAAGGCAAGGCTCCTGCAACAAAAGGGGTAACGTTCGGGAGTCCACCGACTATTGGTGACCCGTCCCAGTTAGTTGACACGTAACTACACTTATCGCCTCCAAGACATTACTTCTTTACTCGTAGCTACTATACTAGTACACTTCATTAGTCATACTTTAACAATGAGACTAATAATTCCAAGCATATATAAGATAACAAGATGCTAAAAAACGGGACTAAGGTACCTTACACATTCACACACAATGACCATTCCCAAATCATGCTATACACATCAATCTTTTCATCCAACTTTCCATGTTAATAATTAACATACACTACATCATAATGATCATACAATGCAAGAAACCCATCAACTTTTCATAACACACATGATATCGTATCACATTTCATATAGCGTCCACCCATACCTATAATATAATACCCGGATATTTTGGGATCCGTACGAGAAGCCTTGGGATACGTGAGAGCTAAACCAGAGTAAGATTTGACCTCACACTATGCCAAGTGGAACTTAGACTAGACCAAGTAAAGATTAGAAGTGGACTGAGCGAGCTAGTTGTGGACCGAGTAGGGTGGACTCGGTCGAGTAGAGTTGACTTGGTCGAGTACATAGTTCACTCGACCGAGTAGGTGGCACTCGGCCGAGTGGACCGATCACTCGACCGAGTGACACTGTCAGTACCCGATATATGTTATCTCGTCTCCTAACCCTAATTCATTTTATTATCTTCTTCCTTATCTCTACAAATTCTCTTCTTCTCTCTAAAACCCTCATAAACACTTTCATATGGGATTCAAGCTTACTTTAAGGGATTGCTCACCTACCTATCTTTCCTTCCACCTATGTAAGTAAGATCTACCCTCTTTTAGTCTTATGAACCCTACATTTTAGGGGTTTCCAATTGGGTTGTTTAATTAGTAATTATTGTTAGTATATGGGTAATTAATGGGTAGTAATAAGGGATTTTGTGTTGTGTTATAGTGTAGGATGATTTGTGATAGTTATTATGTGATTATTGTAGGATGAGACGGTTTTATGAGACGAAATCGAGTTGGATTCGTGTAGCTTGTTGAAGAATGCTTAAAGGTAGGTTAATCCTACTCGGTTTCGGTATTGTATATGGGTTTTATATGCATTTATCAGATTCTATGATATGAGTAGTCTTGCATTCACATGGTAATTGAGGTTGATGTTGAGTTCATGTATGAGTCGAAATTGCATAATCATATGGCATTGGTTGAGTTGACTTGAGAGTTGAGACTCTTGGATATATGGTTACACCATGGTATGTTGATAATATGTTGAATAAAAGGTTGTATTCGGTATTGTGTTCATAATTGCATTCATATGTCTCATGTCCTTGTTAGAGATTGGTGGTGGTGGTGTTGTGATTATTATGGAGACGTGAGGCGGTTGAGAGACCATCTCATGCTCGGGTCGCTTCTTGGAGATTCCCACTCCAAGAGGGATGTGCACATTAATGGCTTGAGTTATGGAGGGACACGTGAGGTTGAGTCACGTCGTCTGGCAGGGATCCGAGTCGCTCTCGGGCCCGGTACCACCGGTGTGTCCGAAGTACTTTTTTACGGGCTGCGATCCGGCTGTTTTGGTGGGCGGTGTTGCGGTGCCGTCACCGGGTTGTGGGTACGTCTGGGTGTGTCTTGGTACCGGTGTGGTTTGGTTGGAGATTGTGCCTTATGAATTCCATTTTCATGTCATATAGTCGTATTTCATTGTCGTGTCATATATGTTTATATTATCGAAACTGACCGTTTGTGGCTATGTGTTAAATGTCACCTATTTCCGAGGTGGCTTGTGTCGATCCAGATGATATTTATGATCATATGGGGAGCAGGTTGGTTGCATGTTATATATGATGCATATGGGTTTTAGAGCCGCGCTACGAGATTGAAGTCGAGTTAGTAGACATGAGATAGAGGTCGTAGTAGATGAGTTATATTTATTACTTATGTTATTTGTAACCATTAAACTTTTATTATCAATAAAATGTTTTTTTATTGGAGTTTTGAAACACTACCTCGGGCAACCGAGATGGTAATGCTTCGATTATCTTGGTCGGATAATCGGGGTGTTACAAAGTGGTATCAGAGAGACGAGTTTGGAACCTAAACCAATGAATCAAAATGAACCTAGGAGCGTCTAATACAATGAACCCGACTTGAGTATGATAGGAGATCGGTTTTGGATGGGTAGGCGCCCTCATGCCAAAACTAGTGCCTATTGTCTTGGTTGGTCACCACGTGGTTGGGTGTATACATGGGAACGCTATATAAAACATGATATAGTGCATGTATGTTTTGATAAATGATGCATTCTTATAAAGTGTATTGGTATATGACACAAAATATAATAATTGTGGAAGTTGGATGAAAGAACTGCGAATATAACATGTTTTCAGGGGAATTGTTGTGTGCTGTATGCATGAGGGACACTAGTCCTGAATCTTGGCATGTAAATATCATATACACGTTTGAATTTTCTAGTGTTATCATTAGAGTAATAAGATGATGATTATTGGTAGAGTAGTTATGAGTGTGAAGGGAATGTGTTGTGGACGACAAGTACAATGCCGTATAAACTAACCCGGGGCAAGTCACCACTAGTTAGTGGACTCCTGAACCTCTTATTTTGTTGCAGGGATACTTTGTCTGGGTATTAATCGAAAATTATCGACCTTACAGTGTTACTCGACCGAGTGAGAGCCACTCGACCGAGTGGAAAACCTAGAATCATTGGTTCAGTACTGGAAAATCCACTCGACCGAGTAGACCGGTCAGTTGACCGAGTAGACTCACACTCGAGCGAGTGACTCACCCACTCGACTGAGTGAGTTACACGGGTTAGAGCAACTCGGTCGACACCCTTCCTTATCTTCTTATTTTCATTCTTATCTTCATATCTTCATATATTCACCTCTATTTCACTAAAATCTCACAAAAAAACCCACCATTTTTACTCCTTTGGGCTTGTAAATTCTCTCATTACCTCACTAATAAGCTCTACTTATTCTAAGCTAACAATGTAAGCATCATCTCTTTCGTTGTCATTTTTCTTCAATTTAGTTTCTTTAGATCTACAATAGATTACTTAAGTTTTTGCATTAAAATGGATGTTTATGTTAAATTAATGTCAGTAATAACCTTTTTACACCATTAATGTTACTACAAACAAAACTTTTGTGTTGAAACCTTGTCCACCATGGATGAGCTCGAAAATGGTAAATTTTGGGGTAACAATGGAGTTTCTTGTGTTTGTTGTTGAATGTAGTTGACCAACAATGGCTTAACCTTGTTGTTAGTTTTAGATCTTGCCTTATATGTGAGAAAATCTTGTCTTAAGACCGTCTTAAATTTCGGATTTTAGGGGAAACCATGCCCAAATTTTGTTTTTTATGCATAAATCATGGTTTGAATGTGCAAAAAGGCCACCATTTTCATTAGTAAAGCTATAAGTTGCCTCAAAATACCCTTAATTCATGACGAAATTTGATTTTACCTTAAACATGGTTTAATGATATAATTGTCAATAACTTTGATGGATACTATTAACTAAGGTT
The DNA here is from genome assembly GCA_009801015.1 of Silene noctiflora. NCBI lineage: Eukaryota > Viridiplantae > Streptophyta > Magnoliopsida > Caryophyllales > Caryophyllaceae > Silene > Silene noctiflora. The sequence goes on along the minus strand of VHZZ01004260.1, from coordinate 29,829 downwards.
AAAATGCAAATTTTGTATTAAAATGGGGTACATTTGTGTATATGGTAATGACTCAAGGAGTCAAATATCGATTTTTATGATTTCACATGCTTGATTATCACATATAATGAAATTTTAACACTACTAAAATGCAATGAAACCATGTAATGGGGAAAAAAATTTCCTTCTTAAACTTGATCATAAAAGAGGAAGAAGATGAAGAAAATGAAGGAAAAATGATGTTGTTCTTCCTTGTGTGTTCTAGGCCTTTTAGAGGTTTTTTTTTTCTAAAAAAAATCATCAACCCTTCACATGTGTAAATGTGGAGTATTTATAGAGCTTGAAATGTAAACAATTGAACAACAAGAGTTAGTGCTCTTAGCCTAACCACATGGAGTGTTCATATACTCCACCTTTAGGTGGCACACTTGTTGTATTTGGATTCATTTCGATTTCCGACATTTGTCCTACGAATGCTTATAAAACTTATATTTAATTATCTTATATAATTAAATATTAATTAAATTAATTATTTAACACTTTAATAATACTAATTAAATATTAATGTACACTTAACTATTAAATGACATTTTACCATTCTATCAATATAAAATGTGTCTTATAATAATTAATTAGTTAATTTCACAACCTCTTGTAAATATTATTAACTAATTACCTCCACCTCACAATATACACACATATCGTAATAATTCAGTTAATTAACTATTAATTACTAAATTTCTTTCTATTTATTAATCAATTATCATATAGTTGAATAATAAATTCCTTTGGCCCGAGTTCGTAACTCGTCATAAAACAATAAATTCACTTGACTTAATTAAAGTCAATAGATACAAGTGTTGGAGTAAGTGTCCTCAACAATAGTGCGATCACAACGATGATTTAAATATCATTGTTATAATCTCAATAAGAATACGTAAGGGATGA
>VHZZ01004259.1:48103-59895 GCA_009801015.1 Silene noctiflora | reverse complement strand
AATATTAGCTTAAAAACACATTGATAAGTGCAATTTAACATGTAGAATCAAGCTAACATAGGGGGTAAAAACGTATATAAATATCATTTATCAAACTCGAAACCCTAGCTTCTCTTCTCTTATTTTACGTGCTTGTGCGAGTGTGTTTACTTCTTATCGTAGCAGAATTTGCTAACATAGTTAATCATTCACATGTTTTGCATCCGACTAAACTAGAGCGAAACAAAGACTTATACCAATCTCACCCCGCCATCCTTGTGGTTCGACACCCTTATTATACTACTTAATTTTAGTTTTTATAAATTGTTTTTGATTGGGAGTCGACGACAAATCCCACCATCAACTATCCAACACCACTCAACTCTCATCCTCCATCCTTGACACTCACTCACCTAACAACGTCTACCTCAAAAACGCAGTTCTCCACATAGCATCAACCATAGAGTTGCCTCCTAATTCCACCAATACAACCCCTCAAGCGAGAACGACAACCAAAATGACATGTTACATTCTACCACTCTTAAAATGAACTTCGTCCTCGAAGTTTGCCCACACCTACCACTTAATATATGTCCATTGGTTTCAAAAACACCACATCATGGACACCACCATTACTTTTAACGATATCAAACCACAAGTCCATCATTAGTTCTACACCAAGACCCAAAACATCCAAATATACCGCAACATTTAGAACCATTAAACTTATTTTGTCGCATCCTAATCCTCTTAAGATAAATGTTACGTCCTCGTAACTCAACTAATAATAGGTCCTCATTGATTCCTTCCCGTTATCACCCGATCATGTCAAAGACAACCGACTATAACCTCAACACCGACCACCATTCCCATATCCAAGGCTCTCTCTCTCTAACAGCTCCCATACTCATAAACATTCTGCACACCAGCTAACCTTTACCACAAAATCCTCAACATAACCACTACTTCAACTCTTCAACATCACCGCACAACCACATTCTTCTCTATACACGCACCTATCCCCACAATCATAACTCACATACCACAATTGTTACACAAACACTAGATCCTCAAATCTCCCTTTTTACTGTCGCCAAACTCGTACATTATTTAACATGAGACTAATTACCAACTCTCCATTCTTACTTCCCCGATAAAGATTATGAACCACCTGTAGCTTTCAGCTCAGTAAACACATGCTCCACCAATTAGTTGCCATAACTATGTCAATAAATGGCCCATCTAACATAACATCAAAAGTACTCCAACAACCTCCCACAACTAAGTTTCACCAACAAGATATCACTGTAACTATGACAACAACGACTACATAAGCAACTTTCTTTCATATTTTACTCTACCATCACCTACAAGCCGAAAATAATAGGGGATAATAGTAGACAAAACAACAATCTATATCCTCATACTAAACTGACATACTCTTTCAAAAGCTCGTATCATAAGTATCCCGCCTACTCCACCACAACCAATGATGGCATCGCAACGCCGCCACCAACAGCAGCGCCGCAACGCGAAAGTACCCTCATTGCAACACGGAGTACCGTGCCTGGATCGCAACTCATAACACAACAACCACAATACAAAAAACAGAGTCCTAACACAACGATCATCTCTCGACTCATCCAACTACCCCTTAACCTTTTTCAATATCATCTTATTGAACCACAAAACACAACATATTACACGGAATAACCAGATAACAACTTTATGAATATCATACCATACCACTACTTACGAGGTCAGAACCTCGCACATTCACTTACACACGTCATACACCTATAATCAAATTTAACTAGCAATCCCGATCACCTAAGCTACCACTTGATAATTACCACCACTTGACCAACGTGACCATATAACCAATGCTCAACTTTCGACCAACGCTCTCTAGCTCAAAACCTTATGCTCCCTCGAAACCATGAATACCAATTCCCTATAGCAACTCCGTTAATCATATCAACCATATTACCCCAATATCCATACTAATTCTGCCCGTGATCATCCTACTCCCTTAACTTACCACCTAACAGGCTAATTGTATACCTACCGAAGATAACCAACTAGTCTCTAACAAATATAGCTAGGGTAGTCGGGATCGTATCCACGCGGAGACAAAGATGTTCTAAAAGTCAACTAAAGTTCGTCTGAGTAACTGATCTTGGGGGTTTCATTGTTGTTTAGTTAATCTAAAGACAAATAAAGAAACGCAAGCAAATAATAAACGGGTTTAAAAGCAATATAAGAGAAGCAGCTAGGAATATTGGTTCACCACGCTCAATAACATTCAAAAGCATAGGTCAACGATTGGTATAAAATACGGTCATAAGGGTATTGAATAGATCCTTTCGGTTACTGTTCCTCAAGAAATCTAATATAGATTTCGCTCTAATTAGGTCGTTCTATTATTCGCAACTAGTCTTTATCCTACACCAATCTTTCGATCTAGGTCAAGGTTTAACAAAACAATTAATTGATTACATGCATTTAAACAATCAATCACGATAGAAAGCCGCGATTGACAATTCGAGACAATAAGAATACCAGATCTAAAAACCTAACAACATTCCATTACACAACCGTGGCTCCCAAAAATCCTAGCATAAGGGAAATTAGCTATGTATATTGGAATTAACTAAATAATCAAGAAATTTGATGATTGAATTAAACATAGTTAAATAATACAACTAATAAGCAATCATAAAAACAATGAGGAAAAAGGCAATAAACAATAAAGATCAAACAAAGAAGAAAAATTGAAAGAAGAAATAAATATGAATTAATAAATTACCGAATGAATATCAAATGATTACAAGTCTAGTTCCCCAAAAGTTCAATGCAAAGTAACGTAAAGAAGTTATTTTAGCAATATAAGTCATAACCTAATACTGAGTAAACGTCTCTCTTAAATAATAAGAGATATCGATACATCTCCTCACTAATTGGCCGAACTGAGTAAATTACAAACGTCTAATTACAAAAACCAGTCGATCGACCAACAGTAGTAGTCGATCGACTGACTTAGACTAATAAACCAGTCGATCGACTAATAGTGTCAGTCAATCGAGTAAATCAACAGATAACCAGCAATTAACTTGCTTCACTCTTATCCACACGCGTCTCGAGGTGGCGAATTCCGAGCTCAACTCTATTAAGGATAGAAGAGCACTCCTGGGGTCGGGTTTTGGCTTGTTTACGCACACTTGAGTCGAAATATGCATTAAATATAAAATAACCCAAAGTAGTCCGTTCGTAGTGAAATAGTAGATAGTTGCTACTAAATAAATACAGAAATGTGTGTCAAAACAGTACAAAAAGTATATGAAATATGCACGCATCACCACCCAAGTCGCATACCATGCAATTACTCTACTAACTTCTTACTCCCTTAATTCCTCAAACCTCATGTCTGACATGTTGTCCTGAAATACCTACATAACCCTTAACTCACACACTCATGATAGCACCATACATCCCCATGATTCCTTACTTTCATGTCCCATAGCTTTTGTGAACATACACTCGACTTACTACCATCTTTCTTGTCTCATTGCACTTGACAACACCCATAATCAACTTAACTTATTACTCCTATTACCCAGCTCTTTAGTGATCTGGTTACCTTCTCATGACTCCAAGACCCAAATTCCATTAATTCGTGTCAACGACTTCCTATTCTTTTTTATCAATAGTCTCTCTCCACATGATACTCACTCATACTCACCACCGATAAGTCCACACTTTCTAGGAGTACTCTTTAATCAATTACACCTTTCCTTAGTATCTCCAAAAACCATAATTCACCTCATATCGTTACCTTCCCAAAGAATTACACACTAGGCTCACCTTATAATAACCTAAATTACAAACACAACCATTACCTACAAATCAACAATGTGGCATCCATCGGTCTCATCTCACTAAACACCATTCCTTTCTATTCTCTATCGCGACCTTCCTTTACACATATCCTTAACCAACATAGTCATAATCATCTCTCTCCAGGAATCCCCACATATCCCAATTTACCGAAATTCACATCCCCCATCTCAAACTTTTCTTTCTCCAATTCCCCAGAATTACTTTACCATTCACGTCATCACTCGACCATAAACACGTATTACAGCTTTACTTAAGCCCAAGACTCTATATCACTCACCATAACGCACAAAATGTGCTCCTTGCCTCCATAAACCCATCAACTTCACTTCCTCTTTCCACTATCCATCACAACCACGTATAACCACATGTCCTCCTCACCAAACTCATACCCATCATAAGGTGGTACTCTCCAGGCCATAGGATCTGATAACTTACGCACTAGGACCAACACATATGTAAAAGAATGCATTAAGACTCAAGAAAAATGTAAGCACATAGCCTACGACTCAAAAAAAACATATATCCACCTAGAAAGGACACTCGGTCGAGTGCCAAGAACACTCGGTCGAGTGCCAAGGACACTCGGTCGAGTCACATATGTATTCGGTCGAGTTCAACTGTTCCAGATCCTGACCAGAAATTAGTAGAAAATGCACTCGGTCGAGCACGTAACGTACTCGGTCGAGTACCATACACTCGATCGAGTGCCTCGCACACTCGGTCGAGTCAAAAAGCTACAGCACTTTTGTCATAAAAACTCAATTTACCCAATCGGTCGAGTGCCAGGGGCTCGGTCGAGTTCCCCTCACTCGGTCGAGTCATGCCATATCCGAACTACCCCCACGCTTATATAAAACATAAATCTCTCTCTCTCACACACACACACACATATAGGGTTAGGATCCCGTGCGAACTGATTTACGTTGCGAACTGTACGAACTACCTAGATACACTTATAAGTATTTTAGATACATTTAGAAGTACTCTAGATACACTTATTGATAAATGTATCCAGACTTATTGATAAATGTATCTAGAGTACTTTTAAATTTATCTAGACTTATATTAGCTCTACCCACCAACTATGACCGTCACCACCACCACCACTCTCACCACTCCCGCCACCACCGTCACCATAGTCACCACCACCACCGTCGCCACTACCACCACCACAAAATAATGATATACTAATGATTAAAATCACTACCATACCAAAGTCACCGTCGGCGACCGAGCCTCAGCCGGTGACGACGCCTTAATCCGCGTCCACCAGCCTATGTCACTCCGACGACGGTGTTTACAAACACCAGTCATCCCCACCTTAAACCACTCCCACCCCCTTATTTTTCCACCAGTTAGCCCGACAATCGACAACAATACAACAACACCAGCCCCTAGAAGGTGTCGTTTTCACGACTACCCCAAAACCGCCACCCCGACACTCTCATTTTTCCACCATAACCAACAACTCCGTCAAACATCAACCACACTATCTTCCACAGATGGTGACGATGACTTACCTTACTCGATGGACTAATGACTAGACCGAACTCGACGCACACATCCACTCCCATGGTGGTCTCCTAGGTGAAGGCTCCACAAGTGGTAGGGGAAAATGAGGTATAGGGAGAAATTATTTTTATTTTAGGTTTTGCGAAAAAAAGAATTGAAATGAATGATTTCGAGTTATGACTTCCGCGTAACATTATATTATGCTACTGCTCACGCACTCGGTCGAATACTGACATACTCACCAGAGTACACCGCACTCGGTCGAGTGTAACCAACACTCGGCCGAGTGACCCTTGCTAGGTCGCATTCTAGGTCTTAAACACAAAATAACTCTAATTTCGTCCTTATCAAAGGGTCTACCATGTTCAAAGGTACCTACGGTCAGTCAACGGGTCCCCTAATAGGGCGGGTATTTCAGTCTTCCCCCCTTAAAAAGAACTTCGTCACCGAAGTTCGTCTCCCAACACAAAAGATTAGATGAAAGATATGGTATAGATATATAGGTCACACTCAACACCACCACGACTCCAGCTAATCGTCACCACCCATTGGTCTCAAAGCCACAAATGTCACATTACCCGCATCTACCATACTTTTACCCATAAAAGGTCACACGACACACACCATGGCGATAACTTACATCACCACTTACTACACACACAAGACACATAACACATGACATCATGAGCATCCTAGTAAGACAAGTAATAAAATCACGGAGACACCAAGTTCGATGAATCTTAAACACGCGCGCAACATTCTATACCCCTCTTAAAAGGAACTTCGTCCCCGAAGTTCACCCTCCGTATGGTCAAAGGACAAAATACAAGAAAAAGAAGAGTCAGCTTATTAATGCAATCCTACAACATGGGTGCAAGGGATAAAGAATAACAATGTCGAAAGCAAGGGTAGGACTAGAGATGTGTTACTGCGTAGGTATGAAACTGCGTGATTTCAAGGCCACTTATGACGTGACACCCTGTATACTGCCACAATCGATAAAACTGCCACCCAACATGTTACTGACCACCCTTCATCACTACACGATATAACAACTAACTTGTTCATACACCAAATATCATGTAACAACTATGCAACACAGCCACAACTGAAATCTAAGGTACAAAATATGGGTACTCGGTCGAATAACAATCACTCGATCAAGTACGTTGTACTTAGTTGAATGCCCTGCATGCTCGGTCGAGTAGCCACAGACCGATACACATCCCAAACATAATATACTCGGTACACGGTCGAGTACAAACTGGTACTTGGTCGAGTTCACCCTACTCGGTCGAGTATCCCAGATCGGAATGCTCTCTAAATGCAACGAACATGCGCACCTGCAACGAAAATCAATTCCGTGACCCAAAGGTCACCATAATCATACATCAACTAACCAAAGTCTAACAACATGAAACAAGTCTAGGCCTTATGGCCGAATACAACAACCGCTTATAAAAGTTGTGTGCCACAAAGGCACCAAATATGGAAGAGGTTCGACAAAATAACAAGACAACACGAAGAGGATCTCAAGGGTAGTTTCCCACATCATCATCCATAGCTTCCTCGTTCCCGGCACCGGATGATCCAACTACATCATAAGCTCCACCAAACCCTTATCGCGGACCACCTCATACTCATCTCCCCTCCGTGTCCAGCTGACTTCCCTAGTTAGCTTCCCACGGACCGTCAAGGTACCCACGGTCATAACTCTCGGGCATTCCCCAAGTAGACCGATCTACTCCATAGGAATGGAAGACGCCACTATCATCTCTGGGTCCTCTCCACCATACCGGTCGTGCTATGTCCCTCCCCACGTTCTGAAGGTGAGCCATCTTATGCATGTTTCTCAACACCAAAGTGTTGGACAACCTCTCTGTCATCTCGCTTATCTTCATACGAAGATCATGGACCGTAGGGTAACCCGGATACTGGTACATGGGTGCACCCTGCTTCACATAAATGGTCTGCTCCGCCACCTCCCTCACTACCCTAGCTCCCCTAGTCTGTCTAGCCAGCTGGGTCACCTTCTTATGGCTAGATGGCAAAGTGGGATTGGCATCTCCTCAAGTACATGCTCCAGAATGAGGTAGGTCTTAAAGGGAGGGGTCATGTAGTCGGTGCTCTCCTCTAGGTGGTTGGTTTAGGGCAAGTTGGCTGGATTAGGTAGCCTCATCCATCTCATTCCCCTCACCCTCCAAGCCAAGGTCCCGTCACTAAGCACTCTCCACCACTTTTGATGTAAGACGTAGTTCTTATCTATGGTAGGCATACTCTTGAACATGGCAGGACACTCAAGAGTAGGCTCAAAGTTGGTCAACCTCTGAGCCAAGCGCGTCACGATGGCACCACAACTAAGATGACGATGTGAAGACTGGGCCATATGTGTCAAACTAGCACACACAATGGTCGGGGCACTATAGTAAAACTGCTCGTCCCGCTTAGGGTTCAGATAAGACATCAACAACATCACCTCATGGGAGTTCAACATTCTCATATCACTCCTCCCGTAGAGTAGACAAGTCATCATCCAAAGGAAGATCCTCAAGGTCACATGCTTCACATCGTTAATCAACATGGCACTGACATTTGATGTCGTACAGCTAAGCAACGAAAGGTACCCACTTGCCCCACACTCCTTGGCTACATTAAGGTAATGATCCGGAGTGGACTTCTCTAGCCCCATCTGCTCCGCTGTATCATCCATGATCAGACAAAAGTTGGTGTTCATCAGCCTAAATTTAACGGTTTCACCATCCTCATCATACGAGTAAGGGCTCATAAATTCCAAGGTCAGAAACTCGTAAGAGTGCTTACAAAGTCGATATAACCCGAACATTCCTAAGGTCTCAAAAATGTGCTTCACATCTACCTCAATTCCCAACTCCTCCAAGATACTCACATCCACACACCTAGTTTCCCTCAAGGTACGGGTCATCAACGATAAAAAAAAACTCCCCTTTGTTTGTAGTCAGCAAACACAACTGATGAGTATTTAGCCACGATGGGAACCGTAGGTCCTTGGCTCCCTTGGCCTCGCTCGGCCAAGACACCCGCTCGAGTCCTCTTGTTAGATAGTTTGGCGGTGGCGGCTCTCGGGATACTCCAACAACACGGTTTAACAAAAATTCCAGCTCATAAGATTAGAACAAAGGACATTTTCAGATTTCAATTTACTCAAAAGGTGAAGCTTTAAGACGGATTTTTTTCGCTCAACTATGATAGTATTAGCACCCTATAGTCTTTTTCAACCTTAAAAGAGGATTTGGAGTGGCAAAAATCAAAATTTGGGGGAAAACCCTAGAAATTTCGGGATCAAATTCTACAAAATTTGGGCTGAAAATCATTGTTCCTAGCATCAGTAACAAGATCTAAAGCAAGTTCCATTGAAATTTGTCACCTATATTCTAAGGCATACAAATCAAAATTTTCAGTTTCTAATTGATACTTTTCTACCCAAAACATAATGAAACAGTTGAAGTGATGTTACCTTGCAAGTTGGATGAGAAATCAAAGAAGAGGATGAACAAAAGCGGATAAAAAGAATAGTAACACAACGTTTCTCATGCTTTTGATAGAGAAAATTAGTTTGAGAGTGTTTGCAAATAGATGTTTATGTTGAAATAAGAAGAGGAAAGAGTATATAGATAGCTGGATTTTGGTAAATCGCGATTTTGGGTAAACAGGGGCACTCGGTTGAGTACGAATCATACTCGGTTGAGTATCCTCTGCTTGGTCGAGTGTCAGGTACTCGGTCGAGTTTCGATATTGGCAGATTCAACCTGAGTTCTGCTTTTCACGAACTCGATCGAGTAAAGACAACTCGTTCGAGTGCACTCTTGTACTCGATCGAGTTTTCCCAAAAACCAAAGAAAACGATTTGTGTCAACAACATCAGCGCTCCTGCAATACAAAATGTCGTTCGGAGTCCAAGAAGCGTCTTAGAACTCGTCACTAATTAATTATTATTCGCGATACTACTAAATGCTAAGCACACATAGGAATTAAGCACTCAAATAGAGTCACTTAGGGCATCCCGACTGGACTCAAACCACCTTATACACCGCCTTAACCCTCGACTCAATGAACACGATTACACATTATAGCATCAGCTTAAGCCTTGCGAACACAAATAATGTTTATAATACCTCCATACTTCATTACCAACTACTCATGCGAATAAAACAGTCCATCAACCATATGCTTAGCCATACATCATCACTAGAACATATGCATCTACTAAGACAATCATACATCATTCACACCACATACCCATGTCACTTTTACACCAAACTACACATAACCGCATGCACTTAAATCATATTCAGCACATAAACACATATGTAGTTCCAACTCAACATCTCACCCCGAGCTTACTGGCTTAAGCATATTGGGGTCGGGATTCTGGAATGAGGGCGCCTTCTCACCCAAAACCAAACATAAGGGGCTCCTAACACAGATACATCAGGTTCATTTTAATTGACACCCTATGTTTACTAGATTCATTGGTTACAGGTTCCAAAATCGTCGCTCTGATACCACTTTGTAACACCCCCACTTACCAAGGAGCCTTAACTAGGCCTTCCTTGATAACTAAAGTCGCTACCATCACTGTTGCCCGAGGTAAATATATCAAATTGACCATCCAAGAACATTTAATAAATACTTTAGAACTTTACAGCGGAAGACTAAAGGTACAACTCAGCTATATATAGAAAGAAAAGTACAACTGGTGACACTACTATCTTCTAACGACCGTCTCATTGTCATGTGACCGTTCCACCTCGCAGCCACACCAAGAGAGCATCCATACAAAACCTGAAAGTCATACATCTCACCACCCCTGAATGGATTACCACAGTTTGAAAACATAAAACGGGGTCAGACAACCGTATAATTAATATAACAACATCAACAACAACAACATAAACCATAAATCAACCAATACAAACTATAACATCCATCCTTCAAACTCCACAATAACCATTAACTGACTATACACCAAGGTGTGTAGCCCTACCAGATTACCCATCGCAACGGGTAATCCACACCGCCAGTGGGAACCGCAGCCTTACCACCAAAATCTCCGCTCATCGCAAGGAGCAAACCCATATCATTAATGTGCACATCCCCCTTGTGACGGGAACCACAAGAGGCGAACATGGGGTTAGAACCATCTCCCGAAATGGCTCCATAACAATAACTAATAACCAACACAGTAAATTAAACAGCCATATGAGTAAGGAAACCCTACCTCTAGCGAATCCAAACAGCACCGATCCTCAACACACACATGCACATGGAACACCGCAATCGACACCTACAACAACGATATGACCAGATTACAAACGATCATAACCCCAACCAGAACCCACATATGGTGACGATGACTTACCTTACTCGATAGACTGATGACTAGACCGAAATCGACGCGCACAACCACTCCCATGGTAGTCTCCGAGGTGAAGGCTCCACAAGTGGTTGGGGAAAATGAGGTAGAGGGAGAAGTTATTTTGATTTTAGGTTTTGTGAAAAGAAGAAATGAAATGAATGATTTCAGGTTATGACTTCCGCGTAACATTATATTATGCTGCAGCTCAGTACTCGGCCGAGTACTGACATACTCGACCGGGTACACCGAACTCGGTTGAGTGTCACCAACACTCGGCCGAGACCCTTTCTAGGTGGAGTTCTAGGTCCTAAACACGAATAACTCTAATTCCGTCCTAATCAAAGGGTCTAACATGGTCAAAGGTACCTACGGTCAGTCAACGGGTCCCCCAATAGGGCGAGTATTACATCACCGGACGAACAAGGGTTTCATAGGGTATTCATTGATGTTGGATAGGCGCGCACAAGGAAGTAAATATGTAGTAGTTTAGTACGCCGGTGTTGGCGGCGAGGAGTGAGTTGGACGGTAATTCTCCGGCGACGTCGATGCTTCGCGGTGGGAGGTGTAGATCAAGTGTGCATGGTGGTGGTGCAATTGTAGTATAGTGTTGGATTTGGTTTTTGAAATTAGGGTTTAGAATTTGGGGTTTTTTTATTGAATTTTGGAATTTGTAATTTGGTTGTCTTTTGTGTATATAGATCACATATTAATGTACCTATACAAATATATTGTGTATTTAGGTAATTTATTTATTTTTCAAATTATTATTATTATATGTTGGAAAATAAATGTACTTAGGATAAAAATATATATGCATTATTATAAAGTGTACCTAGAATTTATCTAAAAAATGTATCTATATTGTCAAAAAATGTATCTAAAATTATGAAAAAAAAGTCTATCTATGATAGGTTTTAGTGTACCTGAGATTTTGTTTAAAAAAAGGGTATCTAACCTATGTTCAATGTATCTAATTCGTTCTCACTGAGTTGTCGTTCTCATATAT
>VHZZ01004257.1:22684-34789 GCA_009801015.1 Silene noctiflora | reverse complement strand
TTTATTACCTTTTGTTTGCCTTTCGTTTATGACTAGTTTCATATAATATTATTTCGTTATAATCCTAAAATAATAATTTCTTGATGATATATACGAATATATCCTACAGTACATATTTAGAGGGATAGATAGTGTGATCATCCTGTATGAGAAAAAATAGAGAACAAGAGTTAGCTCAAGTGGTAAGAGCTCTCTTACTCCAACCATGAAGTTAGGGGTTCGATTATCACTCGCGACATAAGTGCCAAAAAAATAAAGAGAAAAAATAAATGTAAATAGAGATCGTGTTTACATTTTCGCTGGAAAAGTCTCAATAATTTTTCACAAACAAATCGACTTGTTGAGGAGGGTCGCAGTTGTACTCTTTTAAGAAGCGGCCTAATGAGAAGACATATCAATTAAACGGTAAAATTACACTGAAAATAAATAATTGTGCCACCTTGATTTAATATCCTACTTCCGCCACTGCATTTAATCGTTTACCGAAACCATCTAGAGAAGTAGTCAGCATGCATGATAAACATCTGTAACTGAGTCTTTTTGTTTAGTTTATTACTTAGACTATATCAATGAGCAATTTACGAAGTTTATTAATAACAATGTCAAACTATATGTCTACATCATGTCTTGGTCTGCAACATTTGGAAATTTCAAACTAGACATGGTCATGTCCGAAGAGCAAAACACGGTGTATATATAAACTAAGTTTTCAAACTTCGAAATATATTGCCATCTCCGAAAAAAAAAAAGAAAAAACATTTCTAACCAGATACTAGGCAATTGGCCTACTATCATGGCTGAATTCGTTTTACCTCTCGCAGAATCGATTCTGTCAATACTTGCTCCTACAGGTGGTGATATTGCCACCGGCTACACGAGCGCTGAGATCAAAGTTGCAATGGCAGTTAAAAATGATCTCAAAATCATCAAGGATAACTTCATTGCCATTTGTGCTATCCTTGAGGATGCGGAGGCAAAGCAGTACACTAACAAGGCCATGCAATTATGGCTAAGAGATCTCAAGAATGTCGCTTACGACATTGATGATCTCTTGGATGAATTGGCTTATGATGCTTTGCTTCAAAGTGTCAATAAAGGCCATTTGTGGCGACAGACCAGGTACTATCTTTCCACCTCAAATCCTATTTTATCACGTTTTGATTTGGGTCGTAAAATAAAATCCTTACGGGAGCAATTAGAGAACATTGTGGCTAAGAAAAATGATTTTAATTTAAACCAAACTCCCATGGAAGCCTCAAGGATTCGGAGGAATGCTTTAGATTCATTTAATCATGTGAATACATCAACTATTGTTGGTAGAAATAAAGCAAAAAAAGATGTTATAAAGAGACTAATGTCGATCGATGGTGCTAGTACTCTAAGTGTGCTTCCTATTGTAGGGCTAGGTGGAATTGGTAAAACAACTTTAGCTAAATTGGTGTATAAAGATATTCCTAATTTTGATATAAAATTATGGGCTTGTGTCTCGGAGGAATTTGTCATAGAAAAAACATTAGCAGCAATTTTACAAAATCATGGAGATGACAATGCCTCAAATTTAATAGTAGGGGGGCTAATGAGCAAGATACAAAAGTTGTTGAAAGGGAAAAAATTTTTTCTTGTGCTGGATGATGTATGGATTGATAAGGTTTCAATCTGGACGGGTCTCAGGGATTCCCTTGATTTTGGTGAGCCGGGAAGTGTGATTTTGATCACCACAAGAATACAAAAAGTTGCTGATATTACCAAGACAATTAAATCTTATGATTTAGACAGGCTTTCAAATGCTGTCTGTATGTCTCTATTTGAACGACTAGTATTTAAGAAAGGTGATGTGAAAAATTATCCAAACCTTAGTGAGATAAGCAAGTCTATTGTTAAAAATTGTCGAGGGCTTCCACTTTTTGTAAAAACTTTTGGCGGTTTATTACAAGATGAAAGGAATGAAATGGAATGGCTTGAAATAAAAAACAAGGTTAACACGAAATTATACGAAGAAGATGATGACCATGCAATGATGAAGGACTTAACACTAAGTTACACCAAACTTCCATCTCATTTGAAACCGTATTTTGCTTATCTCGCAGCTTTTGGTAAGGACACTGTATACACTAAAGTCTACCAAGAAGAGATTATGAGGGCACTTGGGTTGACCCATATTAGCTATGGTGATAGTAAGGTAGGAGAACAAAGTTTCGAAGTAAAATATTGTGACGAGTTATTTTCAAGATCTATGATTCATGAGATAGAAATGGGTTTTAATGACAGCATTTTCGAATTTAAAATGCATGATATGTTGCATGATGTAGCACTAGATCTGCGCTTGGGGAAGAGTTGAGTGTTGTCACTAAAAATGAGATTAAAGTTTCAGAATCGACGAGTTGCCCAGTTCAATTGGGAATCTGAAGCACCTGAGGTTCCTCAGCCTCATAAGTAATCCTATCAAAACTCTTCCAGATACAATATGCGAGTTATTGAATCTACAAAGCTTGTTTGTGACTGAATGTGAGCAGCTAGAAGAGCTACCCAAAAGAGTACACAGATTGATAAGCTTAAGGAATTTCCAGGTGACGACACGCCAGAAGAGCTTAACTGGCACTCAATTTAACAAGCTGCATCGTCTACAAGAGTTGTATCTTACGTCTTGCAAGAGATTAACAACTTTATGGGAAAGGGATAATGTTGGGGGCCTGGCTTCCTTAAAATCCTTGTCCATCCAAGATTGTGCAAGGCTGACAAGTCTTCCAAGCAGCATGAAGCTCCTTGTAGGCCTCGAGGAATTGATGATTAAAAATAGTCCTGAGTTGGATTTGGAGGACGGAGATGCTTCAAGTTTGAGTGGCCTTGTAAACCTCCGTCATTTAGGCATAATACAAATGCCACAGATAAAACGTGTGCCAGATGCTATTCAATCTGCTGGAGCGTCTCTTCAATATCTGATTCTAGAACAGTGTGGAGGTTTACTAGAGCTTCCAATTTGGTTGCAATCATTTGCATCTCTTCGGAAATTAGCCATTCGCGGTTGCCCTCATGTATTTAAAAGATGTGATGTAACTTCATCTGACCAAGAAGACTACCAAGACTACGCTCTAATTAAACATGTCCCGGAAATTGTGTTCGATGCTTATTCTCTCATTAAACCACAGTAATCAAGTCCGATCTTTATTGTATGTGCTTGCATTATGTCATCACCTTATGTTTTCCTCACAGTTCAATCAAGTGTATGTACGACTGTACGAGTGATCTGTTATGTCATGCCAAGTTTATATACATTTTTCAATTTGTTTTTTTTTTTTTTTTTTTTTTTTTTTCTAGCTGAAAGTCATTAAAAAGGTCAACTTAATATGCAACTTAGATCAATTTAAAACAAATTGTTAACTTATGGGACGGATTACGCATGGTTGAAGTTGTGAACAAATCCAGTACCCCAAAACCGATTAAAACAAGCAAACTACATAACTTCGACAGAAACAAAAACCTTCATTTTCCTTTCACAAATCTACCTCTAAAATATAGTAAAAAGTTAAATTATACTGGGCAAAACCAGGATTTGTCGTTAGGGGGCGAAAATATTAGCTGGGGAAAACAAGTAATGTCACAAGGTAAAGTTGAAAAAATCTCAAAAATTTAACTAGAAATTTCATTTTTCAGCGGAGGCACATGAAACATCGGCATGTAATTGGATGTAGAAAATTACAGTTATTCACGAGTACCAACTTTCATGAACTTGACTTGAGATGGTCGATATTTCTTGCTACAGAGCTAATGCAGACAGGAAAGACTATATATTACTAATATTCGCAAATAGATAATGGACGGAAAACAAATCAGGAGGATGAACTAAAAACAATCAAGTATTTTTTTTCCCCCTTTGTATAAAACTGAGCATGTTAACACAACACTTGACTAAACTAGGCTTCGTTATATGGGATATCCTGCCTCAGCGTCTTACGTCACAGGCTTCTTGCAACCTTCTCATACAGATCTCTCGGCCAGTTTCGGTGCATATTGCTTGCCAAAAAATTTGCAATCTGCAAAAGAGTGATTTGTGATCAGGCGATACTAACTTCATATATGTTGTGATAAACAGAAAAATGCATAGCATACCTTTGTTCTCAAAGCACGAAGAGACCCATCAGTATCTGCTACATTGTCTATACAACTTAAGGCCACTCTTAGAAGGTCAGGGGCACATGCCTGAACATGCGGGGATAAATTCTGAAACAAATCCATGGTTGAACTTGTAGCACGTGGGTCAAGTGGAAGGAAAGGAAGCTTAGCAATCTCCCGCAATGCATCTACATAGTGGCCCTGTCTTGAATGCCCATGAATTGACAGTATGGCCTCAAGCTGCCTCAAGACAGTTTCCTGTTCTAAAACATGCTCCCTGTCCTTCCCACTGCAAATAATATTAAGATTAGTTACCAATACAAGAATTTGATACACCCCAAAGGACAATAATCACTTTTGATGTCTTATATGCATATTCACTTATGAATGAGATGCGTAAACAGCAAATTTTTGTTTCGACCGTAGAGTGATGATGGGGTAAGAGATCAAATAATCTTTTTTGAGAACCATCGTGCAAACAAAGATCCCAATATAACAGCAAGTCAATGAGATCAATTTGAATGTATCCAGTTATTGACATTAGCACGACATACCTTATCTCACCATAATATTTACACATCTCTAATATCTCATTCCCAGAATGAATGATAGCAGCTGTGCGGCTATCTCCATCCAGTCTACCACGTGACAGCGAGCAAATAGCCTCGGATAGGCACTGGTTGATCAATTCTAAGGCCATTCCAAAAGCACCAATCCTCTTCTGAATTTCTATTGACTGGCATCCATCGGAGTAAAATATTGTTAGGAAATCATTGATAGTAGTCAATCACATGAAAATATAAAGCCAAGGCTAGACCGATAAGCAAGCAAGCATAGCATAAGTCATTTAGCACCCGGACCAATGAAACAATAAGCAACACTAAGATAGTTCATAAATTTGGACCACTAGTTTTCAGGAAACAACAATGAGGCATCAGTATTTACTTTATCATAGCATCCAGTTTCTTGACACTGGCGAGCTGCTTCGAGCAGAAACTGCTCTCTTGAGGCAGCATCAGTCAAAAATCGTCTGAGTTCAGCTTCGTCTCCGGCACCTCTAGGTCCAAGTAAGAGAGAAATCCCGCCATCATGTAATAACACCTCAGTAAGAAGCTGCTTCAACATCAAGTTCCGCTGCCTTTGCTGATCCAAACTGTTTCTCCTCACCCATGACAACTGCCCACCTCCAACAGCAGCAGCAGCCTGTGCATAATATTCTAATGCCATAGGAAGATTTTCAAGTCTCATGTATGCTGAGCCAAACTGCCTAATCATGCTAGCTGCTTCAGCAAATGCATCCATCATTCCCAGCTTCTGTCCGGCCCCACCACTCTCCGAGAGAACCCCGTAATCAGCAAATGTAATTGCTATGTGGACAGCATCAATATTAAACCCTTCCTCGCCCGTCTCCTTTGATAAGTACAGGACAGCTGGTAACAATTGGATGCTCAATAGCAAAACATAGGGGTACATGAGAGGGTCCTTCCCATTCTTTGTATAATAGGATGGTTCAAACTTATTAAGGTACATCTGTAGATCCTCCAAAGTGTAAGGGACCAACGCATCATTCAGACCAGAAGAAGAGGAGACACTAGCACCGTCGCGTATGGCACACAGCTGAAACCATAGAAAGTCCTCTATGGTGTTGAAAAGGTTTGGCATTTCTCTAAGCAGGCGATCAATCTGCCTTCGAGATCCAGAAACCATAGCATAAAGCAGCAACTTTTTTCTGTCATACATTGCTCTAGTCCCACGGTCACCCAATCTGAACATTTTTTCACATTCTTCTGAAGCAACAGCAGCTGTATTAGCAGAAACCATACCACCGGTAGCAATCCATTCTGAGAGCTGTAAAGAAGAGGAGTTAGAATTGAGATGCAGAAATGATATCAGTATGAAGCAGGCAACTTGTTAAATGTGAATACCTGAGGAGCAAACTGAAGTGAAACACGAGATGACCTAGCTACGCTTTTTGCT
The DNA here is from genome assembly GCA_009801015.1 of Silene noctiflora. Classification (NCBI taxonomy): domain Eukaryota; kingdom Viridiplantae; phylum Streptophyta; class Magnoliopsida; order Caryophyllales; family Caryophyllaceae; genus Silene; species Silene noctiflora. Next base: position 28,702 of record VHZZ01004257.1, on the reverse strand, counting down.
TCATCATAATACCCACTTCTCAGACAGAAATAAATCTGAAATTGGCAAAGTTACGAATGTAATATAACGATATGATTTATGAAAGAACACTGACTGAAGAATTAAATACCAGAACTCTGTGACACATGCAATAATTCATTAGAGGGAGTAAGTTTTAGTGATCGAATATTCTGGATTTAGCATTATATGGTGACAGTGCAGACAACTCTATCAAGAAAAGGGGGAGTGAAAATTGAAATAAACTGAAGTGAATAACATTGTAGGAAGTCCATCACCTGTTGCCATGTTGTATCTAAAGGAGGTTGCCGCCTGGAATCAACTGCATCAAAATCTAGAACCCCATGATCACGTAAACGGATCTGCAAGAAAGGGGTCAAGAATTAAATATTCTGACATACAGCAGTAGAAGTGTGACAATCAACCGACATAAACAATAACCTACCCTAAGGAAAGCATGTATTCTTTGCAGATTGCCAACAGAGCCACCAAGTGAAGCCTGTTCACAGTGTACCATATGGTTAAAATTGAAAGCACAACAGCTCTCAAAATCAATGTCAACTGAAAACACTGAACCAACATTTTTTTTATAAATAACCAGCCGTACCAAGTAAGAAATAGAGCAGTAACTCAAACACCAACAGTGTAGACTGTAGAAGTCCCTTGTTTTAAACACAGTAAGGAGAGGCCTCTTGAAAGAGCCACCGAAAAAGTTAAATTAGGTCGTGTACTTACCTGAACAGGATGATTTTGTATTGTTTCAATCACATGTTTTGCATGACCCCACTCTAGATGCCGCTTAGCTCCACCCACCAAAGACATTTTCTTTGAAACGTTGTGATGAACATTTAAATCTTCACCAACCAATGTCTGCACATGATCAATTCATCAAATAAATGCTTAAAATATACAGAAGATCACCAGCTCGTGTTTTTAATTGGAAAAGCATGAATAATCTTGCAACCTGCACAAGATGCCATATCTTCTGAATGCCAACAGTCTTCGACCCAGGGGCTTCAAGGCCTAGATTCTCTAAAGCAGCCTTGAATGCTGTAGCAAGCTGAAAATGAAATTTACAGAAAAAATCACATAAGTGAACAGATCTCTATAAACAAAAGCAGAAATCTATTTAGGGACAGGAATCGGCTCATTAATCCCTTCCTTTTCTATAGCAGAAAAGACCATAAGACTACTTATTAACTTTTTCATCTGCAGTCTATTGCTAAAACCTTTTTAGGTATAAGAATATATACTTAAAAAGAAAAAAAACCATTCAAAGACCAAAGTATTACTCTGAATGACTGAGCACGCTCTCTGGCATTGTTCAGATTTTTCACTGCTTCAGCATAAGCGGAAGCCTTTTTTTCTTGGATGGACGTGTTAACATGAGGTACTATCTCCATACTGGCAGGACCACTCCGCGCTCGAGGAGTAGAAGAAGCTGATACAATCTGACCTGGACGACCAATTGTGCTAGTTGCTTCACCAGTATTGGTTCGTGGCAACATTGAAATACGACTAAGGCTCTGAAGGAAATCTCGTTTCTCCTTTTGCCAATCATCCTGCAGAAACCATACCCAACAAACATTAATGTTGATGACATAATGGTTTCAGTCATTTAACTTCTATTTTTTCTTTGCTGAATGAGACCACTGCATGTGACTTTTGTTGTTTAGCTAGAGGGAAAATTACACAAAGGTAGCCTGAGCTGAGATTTTAAGAAATCACACCAGAGCAGCTCAAAGTTCACATAAATTACACTTGGATAGCTTAAAAATTCTACAAAAAAACACTTGTGTGAAAGTCATAATTTTTATAATTTTTTTGAAGTAGAACATTGAAATTTGGGTAATTTAATTGATTTGTAGATAGTCCATTCCTTGTATTGTTGGTCAAGCCACCTTGGTGTCTGAATCATGACTTTCATTCCAATTTTGAGTTATAAGCCACCTGTATATAACTAACTACTTTTAAAAAACACCAAGCCCCTAATGTGTAAGTTTAAAAAACTCCAGAAACCCGTGTATAGTTGTTCTTTTAAAAGATTATGTAAAACACAAGGAAATTGGAAGGTGTTTGAATTAGATTGGCAATACTGACCTCTAAAACCGTCATCATATGATCATTAAAATTTCTTAAATTATCTTTCTGAGCTTCCTGGATAGCTGAGAGCATTGCCATCTCATGAACCTGAAAGGTAAGTGATAAATATAAATGGTACAAACACCAATTAAAATCATTCCGTAGTTGATAATATGTAAGAGCAGTTACTCAAACTAACAACATCTGCAGAATGCAGATACGAAGAGACAAATCAGATCACCAAAAGCAAACTTCTTTTCTCGACGCCAAGAGGCGAATCGGCGATGATACTAGACTACATTGATTAAGTACATCATGCCTCGATCTCAGACTCACAATAGGTAGAAATAAGCAGGTAATCCGGGAATGGATTGAAAACACAACTGTGTTTGTCGAGACATCGTCCGCAGCAAATACGAATTTCGAACTCCCGAATGCTTAAACAAGTCAACGATGCATATAAGTACACACCGATCACGATCCTCAAGATTTCAAGTCACAATCAGGTAAGCTAAAATAACAAGAAGACATTTCAAGAATCTTGAAAGCAACAAACAATTTCTTACTTTTGAACTAACTCACAAAATAGGAAAAATACCTGTTGCAGATATTCCTCAACAGTTGTTGCTTCAGCTGGAAAAACATCCTCATATGTAGTCTTCAGGGGGAAAAAATAGTTAAAAAGAATTAGCTACTCTATACACTGAGTAACAGCAACAAATCTTTAGTCTCGAAATGATTTATGGCCAGTTAACATGTATACTGCCATGTGGGACCGTCAAAGTGAGGTGAGAAAAATGGAAAAGGGGAGAGAATGAAAAATACAATAAGAAAACAAAATAAGTATGCCAAATCATCAATAGAGTCCATATTTTCTATCAAAACATGAAACTGCACAGAGTTACTTATCTAGCTCTCTCTCCAACCCTCCACTTAGTCTCTTGTAATCATATTATGCATCTTCCTGGTCATAACATCTACTGTTATATAGTCAATTTTCCAACTGTCAAAGCGCATTCTACTACCCTTAACAGTTAAAACTACCACACAGTAACGTTGTTCGCTAAATCTCTTTCGCAATGCAAAACACTTGCCCATTTGATGCCACCAACGCACGCCAAAGTGATGTGATACTTCCGGAAACCTAAAAAGTAGCAACCCTTGTATACATTCCGCAATACTTGTGGATATGAATCAAGGCATTAATTAGCCTATTTGGAGGAACTGAGGAAGCGTACTAAGTAATATGTCATGGTTCACTGCATCTTGATTTTGCATTGGTCGTGTTTACCGTATCATCAGCTATGTGTTCGAACGTGTGGCACTGTGGTCAAATATAAGCCATGTATCAACCACTCGGCCAAATTGTCAATATAGGTTGTATTAGTTGAGTAATTCTATCTTCTTGATGATAATGAGGACCCCAGACAACTTCCATATGTGATTGAAGCCTCAAAGGTTTACTTGTTTTACATTGCGCAGCTGCAAAGTACAAACCTATTGCAACTTTCCTCCTTTACCGGGGTTTGATATCAACCATCAATATCAGAAAGACCACTGAATTGGACTACCGGAGTTATACTACTAACTACATGCACCATCTAAAAAGACATAGACAAACGAAATGACCAGCTACCAGCCCAAATCTAGAAAATAGGTCACAACATAACTTTGAGATAATCGGCATTACGCGCAGAAGTTTTACGAGGCAATGCTAGCAAGAAGAATTAGGTTCACTCATAGGAAGAATGCAGCAACATTTACCTTAAGCTCAAAAGACTTCAGATCCCTTGCAAGTTGCTCGGCGTTAATCCCCTCACGAGCCAACAACCTACAGACATGAAGCACATTAGTCCTCAAATAAAAGCATAAGAGTGAGAGAGGGTAACTAGGGATTAAACAATTGGGCATCAAACTGGAAGCAGAATAGCACCTTTGCCTTGGTTTGGGAATACTATAAAAGAGGGAAGTTTAGGAAGGGAAAGCACTACGTAAAACAGCCAAATACCACAAGCAATTTTATCCCACTTATGTAGGTTTCTAATAGACTAGCCACAAAGTTTCAATGACAGAATACTGATTGGCTACCAATAAGTTAAGCAGTCACCATACGTCAAAAACAACCTGCCAGACCATTTAAAACCATTACCCCGCACATATCTCAGTTAGTACTTTACAACAAGCATCTTATAGTCAAAAGGAAAGGAAAACAACAACAACAACAACAACAACAACAACAACAACAACAACAACAACAACAACAACAAAAACCACATTCGCCTAGTGCCTTGAAAGTTGAGACAAAGTTGGTTAAATTATCGAATGGTTATGTCCTACAGGCCCTTGGTTAAATCAACAGGAAAACAACAACCATGACATAAGCCTAGTGTCTTGTATTACCTTTCCCTACCGTTCTTAATCTCCCCTATCTTCCATCTCTCAACAACCATCTAGTGATCTAACCACAAACCAATACTGAAATTAACATTGCCCTGAGGAGAAACAAAAGTTACCGACAAAACCAAGCCAGTTTAAGTAGGTGAAACCGGCACGTCATAGAAACATCAACACCTCACCTTACTATCTTACCACAGTTAGACGGATCACGTGTACAGCGCTAACGCAACCCACTTCTCACACTAACCGACTACCTCCAACCAAATAAAACTTCCTAGTCAAACAACGACAATAATCACAAACTGATTATCACTATCATAGCAGTACACATGGAACATATAACAATCCAATTAACCAAATGCCGCAAAAATAACATGGACTATGCTAAATTAGATAAACCAAAACACAACTATATACAGCAAAAGCGAAACGAGAACGAAGGGGAAAACGCACCGAGTAGCAGCGATAGACTGAGAGGGAGCTTCACCTCTTAGGGTTTTAGCTTTCAGCTTCTTCGACAATGCTTCCAATTGATCCAAATTCCTCTAAATTTAACTCAAACCAAATCAATATCAGTGAATCAATTAACAAACAAAACCCTAATTAAACGCAACACCATCAAAAAAATCGGAAATTACAAACTAGATAACAAAAGAAAATTATAAAAATAAAATTGAAAAGGGAGAAAACCTGGAGAGGAGGGAACTGAGCGGAAGGGGCGGCTTGCTCGCAAAGCTTGGAAGAAGAGTGAAGAAGGTTAGTCCAACCACTCATGTCTACTTCGTTCGCCATTGTTGTTGTTAACAAGGTTGGGTATAGTGTTACGGAGAAGTACTATACTTGGTTTGGGGTTTTTGGGGGTTTTATTAGAACCTTTTGAAAATCACAAATCGGAGAGGAGCGTTGTTTGTAAGTCGAGTTTGATGATATTATACGGAGTAATACGCTTGGTGTCGTTTGGTTTAAAGAGGGCGGAATGAAATATAAAATGAAATACCATATCACACTTTGTGTTCCTTATCTCGGCTTTTTGGGTATCAATTACGTAGAATAAAGTCTTAGGTAAGCAGGTAACCGATGTATGTTCCTTTTTCCTTGTACATTTGGTTATAATTGGAAAGAATGTCTTTCTTCATATGGCCATTTCTGTCTGAAACTTTCAGACATGCATATGTTACCCATTTACAGCCAAATGTGACCTTGTTTAAGTGATAACATTTTTATGATATAAAATGTGACTCAGTTTAAGTGGTCACATTTTATCACAAAAATGGTGACAAAAGCCTGTCGAAAGGCTTCAGACGGAGTTTGTCATCTGAAATGAAATTTGCGATAATCGAATATAAGAAGTTTAAAGAGCAATAATAGAATATCAAGTTGAATTATTGTCAAATATTTGGTAAAGACTAAATTTTTGAGTCCTAAAGAGCTGGGGTAATTAACTTGTACATAGATTTGATTTATGTAATGTTTTGTGATTTTAATAAGTTATTGATCGCAATTATCCATAAAACCGGACTAAATATACGATATTAGCTTAAA
>VHZZ01004257.1:4032-17384 GCA_009801015.1 Silene noctiflora | reverse complement strand
GGAGTCAGTGACAGTCATGTTTAGACATGACGTTTAGTGGGAGCAATCATCCTTCATGAATTGCATAACATATTACTCATTGGGAATGACGAGCATATACTGTCTTTCATAAAGAAGTATTTAGGTTTTTCAATTCTGGATGATATTGGACATTATGTGAATCTATTAAAACATGGGATGTTGGATTGACACTTAGATGGGTATCTTATATTGATAATGATCCTTCATCTTAAAGATATCAACAAGTTAAGTAGGTTATTCATATCGATGAATATAGAATTACCATGATAGAGTCATGGTTATTTACTGCACCTAAGAACTGTTGTCTACATGAAATCGATTATTAATGTTTCTACCATTAGTATAATCATGTAATGTTTACCATAATGCACATGTCCTAGATGAATCACATGCTTGGAGCATGATGAGTCGATAACAAGTTAATCCATATGAGAGTAATTGGTAAGCCTCAAGGAACCGTCATGAATTCTCAAGGAGAACTAATGGTCTGTTCTGGAGTTTGGAAGTATACTAAGTTGTGTGTTAAGGATACACAAACTCAAGTTTCCGAACTCATCAGGATTTGTGAAAATCCTAGGCTGATCTTATTGACCTAAGGAGAAAATGACTAGAAAGAGTATTTTATTGTCAATCATTACAAGATTCTACAAAAATGAACCTAAGTACGTTGTGATTAGGTGGTGTACTTTAAAAACTATAAGTAATGTTGTCCACCGAAACCCACATCACAAATTATATGATAATAGCAAAAGCTTCTTTCAAGTTTAAGAGTCTGAGTCTAGTACGAAGTCTAGACATATACTTAGTAAAATTCAGGCTATAAGAGATAACATGAAGATGAAGGAAATCGCAATTCATAAAGTTTGAACACTTGGACACATGGTATGTTCACGAGCTAAATTTTTATTGCATTAGGCAAGTGTATGAATACACTTATGATTATAAGACATAGAGTAGTAATATGGTGTTGACTACTCGTATGTGATAATCACATTTATCGTTGGAGTTATCGTTAACTCAGCTTGTACTTTGTTAAATCCAAATGGGTTGTTGAGACAATATTGAACCTCATTAAAGTGAACTGGATTAACATAGTACACGCCCCTAGTTGCTTATATGAGGTGACGTCTCGAAGTAATTAGAGTGTGATGCGATTAATGGCGAGTTCAAGTGTCATAGAGTCATGAGAGATGACTAGTCGATCACATAGGCAGATTGTATGGGACACTCTGTCGGACTTATGACCGCTTATAGAGTACTGGAAATTTTTATAGCCTGGTCGTGGCGAGAGCTACTATAGTATTCTTATGAGTCGATTCTTTGACTAAAGATTGTTCGCCTAAGATGACACAGTTTCAGAGTGACTTTGATTTATGTTCTACGACCTTCGTAATTGGGGTCAAATGGGCACATTTTGGGTTATGATGAGCTGTGGCTATTCGAAGGGTAGAGTGTAATAGGAATTGTCCATCCCCATCAGGGTTATCTTATATCTCAAGGCCACTCGAGGAGTAATGAACTGGAAATGCGTGGCCACGCTCGGAAGGTATCTACGATAGATAATTCCGGTCAGACAGTTATTCTCCAGATCGAGGAAACCACTCATGATATGATCAAATGCAAGTACGACCTGCAAGACACCTTATATTGAGTGAGAGATGTAATAGGATAAGAGAATTGGTGACGCACACTTGTCTCGGACAAGTGGGAGATTGTTGGAGTATGTGTCCTCAACAATAGTGCGATCACATGTTTAAATATCATATTAAGAATACGCAAGGGATGATTCAATATATTGTCAACTGATCCACATTAATCGGTAATGATTGGCTGACTAGAGTTTGACATTACTGTCGTGTGACGGTGGTGATCAGTTGATCCCTTAAGGTCATACCTCTAGGGTAACATTCTTAATTGATTAATTAATTAATTGTATGTTGATACAAGTTAATTAATTCCTTAAAATTGAACAAATGATTTTGTGAGTAAGAATTCGTATCTTATTGTAATTCGATTAAATAAGATTCGGTCTAAGTAATTTAAATTGTTTTATTACTTAGGTATATTTATTGTTTATGAAACAATTAAAATAAGAATGAATGGTTTATTATAAATACAAGTTGTTGTGATTTATAATTCTATGACCCATTTTAAGTATTTGTAATCATGAAGTACTAGTTAATTTTTGCATGTGATTTATTTTGTTTATATAATAATTTTTAATAGGTTAAAAATGCATTATTAAGAAACATGTCCAATATGTCACACTACACAAATTGACATTTGACAAACTTAAAATGGACCATCTTAAGCTTATGGGTGCCGTGTAAATAAGGGTATAGGGAGTTAATTGTGTTTTGTTCATTTAATTAGTGGAAGACACAATCATGCCCTACTAATCATAGGGTTGCATGCCTAGACTCTTGAGAAGAGAAACTTGAAAAAGTATTGGGCATTACTACCCATACCAACCCGGCCACCCCTTGAAAAGCGGGAGAGTTTTTCTCTTCTAATTTACATAATTCATTCTTAATATATTATTAGATTGATATTTCATTATGCTCTCTAATGATTGTAGAAAACTTAAGAAGTAAAAACTCACAAAATCTCTAATATTATTCCACCATTACTAGAAGTAGTATACAATATTATTAGTTATAATTTTGAGGGCTCATATCCTAATTTCTAGTATATAAATTAGCAAATGAATTAAGGGTGATTACCTTGGTACAATTCCTTGAGGAGTAGATCCTACCATTGGATCTAAGGGTTTTTCTTGGAGCACTTGGATTTTCTAAAGAAGACTAATTAGGAAGGTGTCCAATTAGTATATCCATTCAGCCCTCATTGTAAGTAGATCGTTTTTTCTTCTTACTTTGTATTTTATTGTTATGCATGCATAAGATCTATTTAGTTTATGACCAAACTAAACTTATATAGTTATTAGAAATGTCTAATAAGAGGTTAATGAATCTTTCAAACCCGACCCGGTTACCCGAAATTGACCCGACGAATAAACCCGAAATAGACCCAAAACCCGAAATGACCCGAGGCGATTCGAATTAACCCGAAATCAATGTAAGACCCGAACTGACCGGACCCAAACTGGCCCGACCCGACCCCGACCAGTTGACCCGATTTGTCAGGTCTAATGGCACTTGCCCTCCCTTTCCCTCTCCCAGATACGCCCATGCTTAGAAGTTTGACCTTGGGCTCGTAATTGGCTCGGAACTCTTTGAGGTAAAAGAATTTAAAGCCCGGAATCGACTCCTCATTATTTTTGGTATTTTTCCACTTCTAAAATCAAATTAAAATAAATATATTTTAAGATATATAATAAATACAAAAAAATTAATTATTATAATAAAAATATAATTATACTTGCTCCATTCAACTCCACTCTATCTATTTCATTTTTCTACACTATTCACAAATAGTCTTTAATTTCAATTTTCGCTCAATACAACACGTGAAAATATATTCATGTGGGGTTTTGTTTGATTCGTCCTTACGAGGATATTAAAAACATCTAATTTTTATAATTTTTGCAAATACGTAGCTAATGCTATTTAGCGCTTAAAACGCGCGTTGACAAACGTGAAAAAAGTAAAGTGGTAGAGTGGAGTTGAATGGAGGAAGTAAATGTTAAAATAACCTTTCAATAACAAAAAAAAATTACAAAATACTAAGATTGAATAATAAAACTTGTTCAAACGAGTTTTCAGCCCATGCTAAATCGGGGTTGGATTTGGTTATGCTCGCTTCACATCGGCTTGGAATCGATTTTGACCGATTTCGAACCAAGTTTTGAACGAATTGGTTTCCGACGGCTCTAGTGTTTTACGAGCCGACTCAGATAATTGTGGGTGGATATGGGATTTCAAACATGAGAAGCAGTGGTGTAAGGTGTCCGTGACAACAAAAAGCAAGAGCAACCCAGGAGTAACGCGAAATTTAGTAAGGAGTAGAAGAAGGGGGAGGAAGGAAGGAAGGAAGAATGAGGAGAGGGAAGGCATGGGAAATAATAAGAAAGAGGAATGCCCTTAAATCCAAAGGTCTCGATTTGATCAAGATTTTACAGTCCGAAATCACTCATGAACTCTCTTCTCCTTGTTTCCAAGTACTTACTCTTCTCTCTCCCTCTTCACTCTTTTCTTTTTCTTATTTCCAATTGCATTGTACCAATAATAAGAAAGAGGTATGGTAGGCGTGAAGACGGCAAGATGCGAAATACATTTTTCCAAAATGCTGAAGCGCCTCCTGCTTGGTAATAGATAAAAATGTCGTGGTATCTGCAGTAGATTGTAATTTCTGACTTTCCTTAAAAAATGAGAAAAAAGAATGATCCAATTGGCCAATATAGCTTATGTTTCCGTGGCAGTGTGTTTTGTGGTAGTCCTAGTCAGGTAAGGGATGAAAGAGTTGAGATTACGACATCTCCAACTTTTAAGTTGTGCTTTAATTTACTTGCCGTGAGCACGTGGTGTTTGAACCTTGGTGCTACCTTTTCACCATGTTGCATTTGTTGCTTCATACGCTAAGGCCTCACTTCGAGTCTTCGACTCTCCCATCATATTTCAGTGGGAACTTTTTAGTTTGGTCTCTTGATGTGATTATGAGTGGTTTGTGTCTCTTTCGAACTTTCCAAGTCGGAATGAGAAAATGTTGATAGGAAGTTTAGGGGCCGGGGAAGCAAGATCGTCAACTTTACTAGCTTGATCTCATTGAGGTTGTGTTGTGGGCTTACAGCTTTCCTTCTTATTAGTTACATTTGAAGACATCAGTGTAAAGTAACTGTGATCTGGCGACATTCTAACTTTGTTTTCCCACAAGTTTTGCAACATATGTCATCTCTTAGTTACAGGCTTGCATAATAGAAAGTAGAAACACTGTGAGTCATTTGACAATGTTTTATTTGGTATCGGGGTGGCAGGGTGCATCATGGAATAATCACATTGTTCACTCACGTCATTAGGTTTCTAACATGGAAAAGGGGGTTGGCAGGATGTGCTAGAGCACATTAGTCTCCTTTTCATACGTAACCTTTTGCAGTTAACTTTTTTATTTCTATCTTGGTATGGTCTTACAATGGATTTTAATGGTACTTAAACATCAAATGTGGACACAGAACACTCCAAGTGCTTCTCCAGGAGATTTTACGTTAGAATGGGATTCCCCACATTCTCAGGACGTAGTATTGCGAAAGAAATGTGATACTGGTGAAGAAGTTGCTGTCTCGGCTGTACTTGGATCATTTTATGACACAGGGGGTACTTATCCAAGGCTTGTTAACATGAAGGTGTGCATAAAAAAGCCTGGTTTAAGCTCTCTCTTGCAGTTTGACTGTAATGTTTCCAATAGTTATGATGGCCCTGACCTTAACATCGATTCTGCACGTTATCTCCCATCTATAAGTTCTACATGCCGTAGATGTTACACAGCCCCCTTGTTCAGGTAATTTTTTTCGTCATTCATGTGGTAAACAATCTATCTTAATTACCTGGAAACAAAGTATAGCTAGGAATCTCTGTGAGTTAGACTAATTTTACGATCATGTTCGTTCTCTATAATTTGTATTTCGTGTGCTTCCTACTGTTAACATGGTCATGGAGATTGGGTTATGACATGATAGTATGTCTCAGACAGGCATGCCAGCATGAAAAATCTATGTAGGAGTTCCAGTGTTTGCTACTATGTTCAGTGTTATACATTTAGGTGTGATTGGCTAATCGTCAGGCTCTGAATTTTCTGATTTGATATTGTCTGATCTCCTTCATGTCGGGGACACTGATAACTAAACTTGTGTCATATATACCAACTGATATTTAGTCGACTCATGCATGTACTTATGAATGTTGGCCCCTTTTTTGGTAGTTATTGGCTATTACTTCCCAAAAAAAAAATCTGTAGAAAGGAAAAATCTTTTCGACAGATCAGATTACTCATGAAGACCATGTTTGTGTGCTATTTGTAGGGACTTGGACCCAGTTCTTCAAGTTAGATTCAAAGAGTATTTAGAGGCAAAGGGAATTGGACAGACTCTGATGAGTTTCCTTCAGCAACACATGCACAAAAAGGAGGAAACTCAGTATGTAAACTGGTTGCAGAAACTTCAAGAAACGGTGTCTTAAGCTGATTTGAAAGATACTTGTCTTCTTCGGAGTAGTTTTTTAGAACCATTTCACTTGAGTCTGACAAGCTGTATCTCAGTTTAGCATTCTGTCGATGATATAGCAGTTTCATTCTCAGTGACTTAATTGATCAGATCATGGGCATTAGTCATTGTTTTGTTGTTAGATAACATGAAGTAGCTTTCATGGAATGATTATAAGATTACTGAACAACAGCAGCTACTTAAAGTGTTCATTTAGTAACTGAATGCTTCGTATTCATTACGAAAGGAGTCACCCCAGTTCTCTGGACAATGACGACGAATAGCTTTGATCCCTCGCTTCTCTGATGATTAAACATTTTGACATCATGTTTGCTTGTTATAATCGCTCAATCAGTTGGAAAACCTATTGGTTTTGTGTTATTCATGTTCTCAAGTGTGATAATCCACAGAATTTCAGAAAGAAGTTGTATCCTTTCAAATGAACCTGAATATAGAAACTGTGTAGATATCAAGTTCCATAGAAAATCTAAAGTATTAATTAAATCTCTTCCCTGAAGTCTCTCTACCGCTAATTACTACAGAGTATTTCGTACTGATATGATCCCGGGATAGGAATAGACGAAGACGGACACAAACATAACTAGTGGCAAATCTGACCAGACTATAACTACTTTGTTACCTATAAATCTAGCTACGCTATTCCCTCTATCAGCTCGAACAATAGGTCGAAGATTTAGAGAGAGAAAGCAGATGAGTGGAACAAGACACATCGGCTACTTGTATCTTCGCTTTGTTTCTCCATAAGCAACTACTCCAAGAACCGTCATTGTATAGCCGCCAATACCAATCACGGTAACTGGATTTCGGAAGAGAAGTATGGAGATGACAACAGCAACAGCGCCCTTTGCATTGCCTAATACCTGATGAATTATACACTGTATGAGTAAAGCTACCAACAAGATAAACCACAAGAGATAATGAAATGGATGAGCAATGAAAAAAAAGGCGATCTTCCAAAATCTAAAAACGCAGCCAACAAATTTGTTCAATTTTTCAATATTTTTCCACGAATATTTTCCTTTCTCTAAAAAAAATTATTTGTTAAATGGACTCACGGCCCTACCTTGCCCCCTATCTTCCACCACGATTTGTGAAACACCAATAGAAGTTAGCGTCAAAAGGGCAATCAAATATTATATTTTCCTTTGCTGCCGTTGTCTTAAAATGCAGTGAGTCTTAATGTACCCTCGGGTGCTTAACTAACACGCTTGTTCATTTTTTATTTTTGTTGATGTGCAACTTTTAGGCAGACGCGAAGGACAATACAAATTTCGCATTCTCTGCTTTTTCCATGTAATCCATGATGTTCATCTACAGAAAATAAAGCAACATACAGAATAATGGCACAACAAGGATGTCAAACCTGAAGTGTAAGGGCGCTTGTGTGCTTAGTTACCAAAAAGTTGGTCAAATTTGCAGAATAAGCTAAAGTTGAATTCAATAACAGAAGTATCCACATGAACTTATGCTCATTTCCGAGAGCAACAAACACTTCTAGTACATTGGGTTCCATGGTAAATGCAGCCGGAATCAAAGCAAGGACTGCAATAGGGGACATATATAGCATCAAGTTCATCGAGTTTAACTTCTCCCTGAAAATAAGTAAAAAACGCCATGTCAGAGTAAACACGAAAACTGGACGACGACATATAAGTGGAACACAATAATATCCACTAGGCCACTAGCCTTGTCTTAATCATCATTATCACAAGGGGTTCAGGCATTAGCAACCTTTATAAACCCTCAAATGAAAAAAAGGTCAAAGATTTGGAAAAAGAACAGCAAGATTTAGTCACTTAGAATTTAGTCCATTATATGATATTTATATCCCAAAGCAAAAAGAACAACATTTGTCCGACTTCAGAGGTAATGGATGGAAGAAACTGATATACAACATGGTAATACTTTGTTACCGCAATATAAGACACTGGAAATAAACCGACTCTTGGAATGGATTTATAAAGAAGAAAATAAAGCTATGAGCCTAACTACTTCATTCATGAATTTCGAATTTCAAACGGTCGCCATGAGATGTCACGTTTCATGTGCGAAGGGTAACAAAGCCACACAAAAATAAACGTCATGTTTTTCAGCAGAGACTTCGGGAGTATATTGTTCAGTACACACCAGAACTTGCATTTACTCCTGCTTTTCTTTGTGTTGCGTACATGATCTAAATATGCCAGTTTAGTATCAGGCTGTGACTTGTCTACATGATCGTGTAAGATACTACTCTCATCTCAGATCGATATTTCAATTTGTACCAGGCAGTACTTGTAATATAGCTCTTCAAATATACAGCACACAGGTGCAAGCCTGTAATATAGCTCTGAAGTATACAGCACACAGGTGTGAGCCTGTAACATAAACAGTGGAAACTTACCCTTCAGAGGAAAGTAGGATGCCTTGAAGAACAGACTTGAATGCCCTAGCTGCAGTCGCACTTATGCACATAATGAATCCAAACAGATGAAAACTTGGTTCCCCCTGTCAACATCCATTTAGTGACATTAAATTACAAGTCCATATAATCTCACTGAGAAGGTCAAAGAATAATAAAGACACCAGGTTAGGTTGAAAGGTTCACAGGGATAGCTAACTCTGATGACAGTCCAACACTTCCATTCCACTGAAGACCATTTCTTCGAATCCTCACATAAATCTCGAGTATTAAAATGACAAGAGCCTCAATTTGAGTAAATAATCTAGTTGACCCTATCTGATTATCCTAAGACTCTGATCATCACAACACCTACATTATGTGCATCACTTGCTCAGAAACAAATGACAAGTATGGTAATTGGCAAATGCAGCTTGCTGTCGACATTCAAGCGACACACAATACGACTATACTAAACCAAAATAAATGGAAAAGGAAAAAGAACTAGACGATGGCGACTGAAAGTTCAACATTGCCATTTCAAAGGCATTATTAAATCCCAAAAACCCCACATAAGCAAACTAGAAGGACCACAATGAATTCCAGATCTATGGTTAACCTCCATCACTCATAAGCTCACCTACCAAAAGTTTCATATTAGATCAAAATACATCAAACTCACAAACAAAAAACAAATATTTCATGTAAAAAACAGATCCAATCTCACATGCTCCCTCCGTCTCAGCCAATTGTTTACTCCAAGTATTTCAATCAAAGGTAAACTAATATGACAAACAGAATGTAATATACACTAAACTATAAATGACAAGCAGAATAAACAACAAAAACATTCCCCAGTGCCTCAAGGGCCCACACAAATTGCGGGTAAGGGGGTCGGATGTATGCAGTCTTACCCCTGTAGTAGCGGCACAAAGAGACTATTTCCGCAAATGACAAGCAAAATATAGATGAAGCAACAAATGTAGGTGACAATTAGAGAGAATTACCCCACTAGCAATGATAACACCACCAACAACAGGCACAAGGCAACCATAAGTAACCCAAGCCTCCCTCTTGAAGGTGATCAAATAAGCAAACAATGCAGTAAAAAACGGTGTCGTAGCGCCGACAGCTTGATTAAAAGAAACAGGAAGATATCTAAGTGAAATATTACCACCAACAACAGACCCACAAAAAACAAGACTTAAAGTTGCAATCTTCAAAAACTGAGCTCTAGATTTAACCCTTTGTAAAGGAACAACCTTAAGAATAACAATGGAAACATAACTAAGAAAAGCACAAGCTGACATATGACACATTGTTAAAAATATTGGAAACCCAAATTTATAATTTGATAAAAGGAGTTTATTTAGTAATAAAACTCCTATATTTGATGAATACCATAATATTATTAATGATGCTATAAAAATTGTATCTTTGCTTAATGACATGACTTAAAATGTTGTTTTCTGAATTGGGTTTCACTCAGATTTTGATTTTGTTGCTGGGATCTGTTGATTTTTAGCTCAAGCTTCAGCAACAATGGTGAACAAATCAATATGTAATTAAATTAATTAGAAGAAGAATGATGATAATTCATGTAATTTGAGTTTGAATTTGATGTGTTGTTGGGATGAGAAAGTGAGATCAGAGAAGAAGGAATGATGATGGTATGGTATGGGTGTGGAGAAAGATTATTAAACACAACAAGTGTGGCGTTTTGCGTTACTAGTTCTTGTGTCAGAAACAGAATAAATGTTGTCCTAATTCAGTAATTGTAATTACTATTGTTTGTATGACAAAGGTAAAAAATCAAGTTGGACTATTTATTAGGAAAATTGTACCGTATGTACATTTGTGATTTATCAATCAATAATAACTCCTTTTTAACGGAATTTTATGGGGTTGCGTCGACGTTTTATAACGAATTGTCGACGTTTTTTAGAAAAAAAAGACCAATACTACCCTTAGCACACTCTCTATATACTCTATTCTCTCCCAAATACTCCCAAAACCAATTTAAATTAACAAATTTTAAAAAAATACAACAATTTGATGATCGAGTCGGTAAGTAAACTAACAAATAAACTATCGAATTGTAAATTTGTTTGGACTGCCTATCAATATCTTATTGGACATTGCATAATCTTATGTTTATTACATTCGAATCCGCAATTAAATGACGATGATTGGACAATGGAGTTTAGACATAGATTATTTGTTAGTTAATTCGAGCAACATAGAGTATTTGTCATGCGGATTCGAGCAACATTAGATATTTGTTAGTTAATTCGATCGGTAATTTACAATACCAATGGGGCCAAGGACGTTGAGTATCGACGTCTATGCTAGTGGTGGACATTTATACCCAACGTTGCTCTTGGCATGGACGTTGAATGTCGTTGTTCATGTTGGTGATGGACGTTGACATTCAACGTTCACAATGGCCTTGGACGTTGAATTTGGATATGCGTGATGATTGATGTTCAATCGTGAATATCATCATTCTTGCCTATAACCAACGTTGATGTTCAACGTTTGACACCCTCCACAACGATGAACATGAACATTACATTCCATGAGTGACGTTGAAATTCAACGTGCATACCCTATCCCAACGTTGATATTCAACGTTTGACAAACAACAAATTATTTACATTAATTCTTTCTTTCATACCGACCAAGATTTGTTAAAGCTTACATTAGTAATTGTTCACATGTGTTTAAATTAATTCTTTCATTCTTTTATAGTGTGATAACTTGATAGTTTGTTAAAGCTTGCATGTTTCATACTCCCTCGCAAATCGCACCTCTTTTCTATAATAGTTTTGTTTCTAAGTTAGCCTAAGTGGTTGTTCCATAGTGGTAGTAGCGGCAAGTTGGCAGTGAGCCCAATGGCGGCAGTAGCGACGGTGGTGGTGGGGATGCAAATGGGTATGATTAAAGTGTAAGAGGGAAAGATGAGTGAGAGTAAGAGAGATGTATGTCAAGGGTAAGTTACGTCTTTTTTTATGAAAAACGTCGACGATTCGTTATAAAGCGGGTTATTTCCTGTCTGAAATAAGACAAACTAAATATAGCCATTTTACAATAAATGTTACTATTTTCTAATAAAATTTTACCATTATATTTAATGTAAAAAGTGACAACTTTAGTTATAACATTTTATCTTTAAGACTCTATTTGCCATGATATTTCAGGTAGCTTATTTGACCAAAGTAGCTTATTTGACCAAAATTTCAGTTACTTTTTTTTTTTTTGCAAGTGTTTGGTAAGTAGTTTATTTGACTAAATAAGCTACCTAAAATTAAATGCTACTTCAGGTAGTATTTAAGAAATGAGGTACCTGAAATAAGATATCTCCCATTTCTATACCCTTTTAATCTATAGTATTAAATAACTAGTGTGTTGCCCGTGCGTTGCACGGATTCTTAAATAATTGGCTAAAGTTTAAATATATATAAGTAATATTTAAGAACGTTTTAGCTTTTATTATGTAGAGGCACAAATAAAATTATACATCCAGATGTATATGATCATGGTACATCCAATACAAATCTAATTGAGCTTATATGCAATCTTTTCGAGCTTTTAAAATTTATGAGTTACATTTTAATTTTTTAGGTATCAAAATTAAAATCTAATTGAGCTTATTTGTATTATTTTTGAATTTCATTATAATATTTTGAGTTTAAAATTTATATACAGGAGCTCAGATTCTTTTCAATAAAGCTCTTAAAATATACATATAATTAAGCTTAAATCATTTATTATAAAGCTCCAAATCTATACTACTTGTTGTATAGGTTGTATAGTTTACTAATTGGTGTAGAGGGGGTTGTCGGACAATTTATTGTTTCAACATGTGATTTACCCGTGTGTTGCAAAGTAGTTGGCTAAATGTATAATGTGTAAAGTCGTTTTAGCCATTTATTGTGTAAAGGGAACTGTAGGATAATTTCAATGCTAACATAATTTGATTAACGATCATTATTTTTTCATTATATGATTTGGTAAACTAATTGAAGCTTGGATGACACCATTTTTTTCATTTAAATAGTTGTTTTCAGAGGTTTAATTGGTGAAACAAAACAAAAATGACAATCCTTTCGTATTTTAATTCACTTAACATTGTATGTGTTACATATAATATGTCAAGTTTTCTCTCTTTTGATATTGGTATTTAAAATATGATAAATGATTAATATAGATGCAGTACATCTTAGGCCTTTTAGATCTCTTCTTTTTGGATCTCTCCTCCCTAACTCAACCACGTGTTTGATGTCCTCCATTATTGTCAATGGCTCTTGGAACGTTTCTGATAATGATTTTAATTCGAGCTCTCTTTTTTTACCATCAAAATATATTTTTGTTTCTTATTTTCCTTTGAACCTCATTCTAACTGTTATATTATTTCTTGGTGCTTCTTTAAAAGTTTCTCCTTAAACCTCTCTTATTCTAAAGAATGTTGTTACCCTCACCTTTACACTTGGCAAAACTGAGCCGTACCAAATAACCCGACCTGAACTTTACCAGCATCGAAATTTAAGCCAACCCGCACTGGCTGTTATCCACAAATAACTTGAAAATAACCTACCGGGAAATGACAATGACCTGAACCTGAAATGATCCAACTCGACCCGTCTTGGCCCGTGTTCTTGCAAACCCGAACAATCCGAACCCAAATTGACGTGACATAAACCTGAACCAATTGACCCGTTTGTCAGATCTACTCATCTTACCTTTCTTTTCTTGACCTAACCTTAAATGGTTATG
>VHZZ01004256.1:33611-43734 GCA_009801015.1 Silene noctiflora | reverse complement strand
ATAGATTGTGTCTAGGATCAACCAAAAGTTATTACCATTGGGATTGGGTTAAGTTCCYTCTTAATTGATTAATCTTCATCTTATTTTTATTCTTGCTTTGCCTTCTTGTTTTATTCTTTCTTGTTGCCTAAGTTACTCAACCAAATCAATCCAAACCCCCATTTATTTACATACTTGTCTTTTTACTAATTGCACTTGTCCTATTTACGCATTTGAATTCCGACTCCAATTTCCCCCTTCCCTTGGGTTCGACCCTTACTTTCCGCTTTACTTTTTAGTAGTTAATAGGTAATTAGTAAGGTTATAAATTGTTAATTTGRCCGTTTTAAATAGCGACGTTTTTAGCGGGTCAACTATCTTTTACTAAATTTACAAATTTTACCTTAATTTAACAAACATGTGATTAATTCATATGTATAATGTTTTGTTTTGAAGGTGATTTCATGACGATTCAGATGAGGACGAGTACTTGATTAATTTGAATAGGAATAAGTTAATCCTAAGGCCATGTCTCGGCATTTCATTAGTAACTAATTTTAATCCCGTGCAAAAGAAATGCACGGGTTGATTTACTATAACATACTGATAAGCGCATAATTATTCATATTTTATAAGCCATTTTAATACACTTGGAGTCGTCTTTTGTATTATTTGAGCTAGATTACATACTTTTACCAAATTTGGGTCTTAATCACTTCGATATTTATTTTTGAGCTAAATATATTTACTTATATCTATTTTAATTTAATCGATGATTGCCATTTAATTTGAGTTTGAGAACACAAGTCGTACAATCTCGCTATACAAATCGGGGACATATCTCTCTCATCCGGAGTCGAAATGAGTCTGTTCAGCTTGCTATGGAAAGCTATGATCGAGTTCTACAAATTCCGTGCTTTGGGCTGAAGCAAATTCCGTTGATTAAGTGGTGTAATAGTACATTCAATTGGACTGGCCAATAAAGGTTTTGCAATCACCCTATTACATTATGGGGCCAAAACAAATACTCTGTACAAAATAAGAAGCAAGTTGAAGAAAGCCCATGGTCAATATGTTTGTACGAAGGCAGTACAAGACAAAAGAAAGGAGTCCATCAATCCATCCCATTCAATACTCCGCGCCATTCTTAATGTAAATGGAAAGCTGACGGTTGCGAGAAAACGAAGAGCAGACCCATTTCCAGTAACGCATAGTATTGATAACGGAATTAGTCAACAGAAATAATGAGCAATAATTTTAGTAACGAAGGGATGTTCTTCAGATTTCTATTCTTTCCTATAAATACTTCTTGGTACTCACATTTGGAAAAAGCAAGAACAAACGAAAATCATGAGAAACAAGTGAATTGAGAGTGAAATTGGAAGTGAATATGAGGGACATGAGTCGAGTAAGAACAAGTCCGAGTGGGTTAGCTATCTACACCACAAGGAGGTCGAAAATGGAGGTTCTTGTGAGATTTCGCCACCGATCTTGGGCTGCCATTTTCAGGGTGATATTTTGAAGTTCTTCTCTAGTTTTTATTCCCTTTATTTTACTTGTAATTTCTATCAATTGTAATACTTGAAATATGATTAATCGACCATGTTTGTGACATTTTCATAATTTGATTTAATTTCATATTTACTTTGTTTATCAAGTTTGTGAAATTTCCGGAAATTGCTCTTAATCTTGAGTGCTACTATTTTTGTGTGAGGGTGTAATTTATAGCTAAGTATATAATTTGGGCTACTCTAAATTATATACTTCAAATAGCAACTGATCAAAATTTGGCCTTGCGACATAGCTAAATTTTGGTTAGAGAGTATAATTTGATCGCGTTTAACTTAACATCTAACTGTTTTATGAGACATGCATGGGTTAATCGGTCTTAATGCTAGTTATTTAAAATTCGTGTTTTCTAATATACATAGAGGTAGATAAGGGCTAATTTTGTGCTACTACAAGAATAGCTACTCCAAATCCCAATTTCGTCTAGTAAAATGAAGACAAGTTTTCAAGATTAAATTGTCTTAAAACGATTATTGGCCTAGTGTAATCAGATTATAAGAAGTCAAACAAGGAGAATTTTGCTATCAAAATTCGTAACATTAACCTGATAAAGTGAATGAGAAATTGATCAAACGAAGTGATTCATGTCGTGGTTGAAAGTGAAAGTGACTGAATCCCTGACGGTTTCATTCCATTAGGTTCGAATATATAGTCAAGTATTACAATGTGAACATAATACAAAATATCTACGATACGTATAAAATCTACGATACATAAAATATTTACGGAAAATATCTATTTACTACCCCCGCAGTCGAAGCGGGAGGAGAGTGGATGCAAAGACTGGTCCTAAACTGAGTAAAGAGCTGTCGGGGAAGGTCCTTAGTGAAGATGTCGGCATACTGAAAAGCGGAAGGGACATGGAGGACACGCACTTTACCGAGTTGCATCTGCTCACGAACAAAATGTAAAATATCTATTTACTAATAGAAAGATCAAATATTTCAGTATTGGGCTTAATTTAGTTCTTGGCTTCACATGTGTTTTATCTTTATTTTATTGTTCCTTGTTTGAGAAACTTAAAAACCCCTCAAATACAACTTGTAAATGTGTATAATTAATGTGACATTTGTGAATACATATCCTTTAATTTGTGTAAACTAGTGTACAATAACACATACCTCTCCGTGGGATCGACCCTATATTGCTTAAATTTGAATACTTTAATAGGATAGTATTGGTTTTATAAATATTAATTTGTGTACGCATAACAACACGGACTAAATTTTGGCGCCGTTGCCGAGAGGTTTGTTTGCTAAAAATGTTGTTTATTGTACCTATTTCTTACACTTAAAGTTATATGTGTTCTTTCTGTTGTCTTTGTAACCCTGATTGTTGTAAAGTATTAGACAATTTCTTTTTACGAGTAGCTGTTCTGTTGTTGTCTTTATAAATTCAGGAGATGTATTACTGATAAAATCATGTACTCAAGTCCTTGTACTCATTCTTTTTAAACTTGTTTACAATCATAATTGTGAAATAGTTGAATTGTATCTCTGATTGTTGTTAATAATGTGAAAATTTGATTGTCTGCATTTCTCTTCGTTTTTTTTTGTAGCACTCTCTTGATGATTTAGTAATTTTCTATGTATCTTGTAATTTTTAATACTACCTTACATTAATTTTTATCTTGTAAATTTTGAGTAGATGATATGTTACCTGACACTTTTTGCATATTGTTTGCTCAATATTTTTATTCATGTTTCTCAATCCCTCTGAACTACCACTTTGTAATATTGTTTTTTACTAATTCCAAGGGCTATTCTTAGTGAATGGAATGGTTATTTGGAGTGAACATGTTTTCTAACCATTTTTGCATGTCACTCTTTTCTCTTGTTCCTTATATTTACTAATCTGCCCAGCAACAATTTTCTTTTACTTTCCGAGTAGTGAGTTGCAGTTAAAATTTTCGATGGTCTTAACTCCAAACTTATCTTTGACAACTTTGTACTTTTTTTTTTTTTGCGTGTTCTTCAAAGCATAGTTTTTTTACTCACATTGGTGAACTTGTAAGCCTAGCTTGTTACACTCTAACCTTGATAGATGCATTTACATTGTTTACTTGTTGTATATGAAACAAGTTAGTGTATGCTTGTCCTCTATTCTGTCAACTGTGATGTTCAGTTGCCTTTCTTAGTGTACTAAACTCATGTTTGACGTAGTGAGAATGGTTAGTCAGGCTAAAATGCACTTTTTGGTTATTATGCAGGATAGTTAGTGTTTATGGATTTTTAAAAGGGGCTATGCAAACTATGGAATGATAAATGACCAAGTTTATGACTTTATGTGATGGCTAACTTGGTAAATTTAAATTTAGCTCTGAGTATTAATTGCTAGTATACTAGTCCATATTGCTAGAAATTTCACAATTATTGGGTAAAGCAGTCTCACATATGGTGAATTTGATAATATGTGACATTGAGTTGGTGGACGAGCGATGGGTCGAGGAGTCTTTTTTTTAGAGGACTTGTAGTGTGGCCAGCTACTTGTCTCTGTTTACATTTCATTGACTCTTAACTCACCATAGCCTATTGAATCCCTCCCTCTTTTATTTAGGCTCCTTTACTTGAATAAAAGTGTGGGGGGAGCTATTTGATTTCTGAAATTTACTAGCTAGCTATTTAAGGGTAATACAAGAAATTCGGTCTGAAGGCTAGCGGTTGTAGCAGAGATTTTACTATTGGTTATACTAAATTAGAATACCAGGCTGACAGTACTGAAGGTGATTGATTTCGAGGATAATAGGAGTATGTTGAGCCACGACATTAACTAAGGCGCTTCTTGGGAGGCAACCCAATCATATATTTGTATCGCTTTCTTGTTTGTTTACTTTTTCTTAGTTACATAGTTGAATCCGCTAAGTGCCTCCATTGTTTTATCTATTTTTATGCTTTGAAGTTTAAGTCTTTGGTGTCTATTGTTGAATGTTGACATCGAGGACGATGTTCAGTGTAAGTGTGGGGGAGAGGGGAGCTAAAAACTTGAAAATTTGGGTCTGTTTTAAAATTTCAGCCTGAAGATATGCGGCCAAAATTATACTGCTGCTGCTGTTGTAATGTTCTGGAAATTTTGGCACATTGAATTTTTTTTGTAGATGTGGTCATTTTTAGCAGAAATGCTGCCAAATTTTTTTCCAGAACTGTGGAGTAAAAATTGATTAACCTTGGTCTTATGTGGATTAGCTAAAATAGTTACGTCTACTCTAACTAGTTATCAATTAAAAAAAAAAAAAAAACCTGTAAACTGATTTCTCATATAAACTTAAAAATATTTTGAAGTCTTGGTATATGTGAATTTATCCTCCCTATTTAAATTTGAGTTGATTAATTTCTTAACATGACAAGTTTCAAGTCTCTTTTATATTAAGATTGTAAACAAATTCTAAACAATAGCACTTGTTTTATCTGTTTTGATCACATGATTATTGACTCTAAGTTGCGTGGGGTGTAAGCCGGTCTTGTACCTAGCAACAATACTTTCATGGTGACTCGAGTTAGTAAATCCGAGGGGAACCTAGTCCTAATGGGATTGGGAGAGTTCCTAAAGCCTTGTCCGGATGGGCGGGAGTCATTGGTTGAAAGCTCGCTACAAGGGTCACTAGATGGAAAAAAAAAAAAAAAAAAAAAAGAAGTCGAAAAAAAAACAGGAAAAATGAAAGAAAAAGAGAAAAATAGAAAGAATAATTATGAGGTATCGAGTACACTTGAGGTAACCGGGAGAACGATTCAAGTACTTAAGCACCGAAAGTGAACCCCTTTCCCAAAGTCCTTAATATTTTAGACTGAAACCCATCATCTATGAGTCGATTCTTATGTGCATTAAGATGGGTAGACCGAGTTGTTACAAACAAGGAGTTTGATTATAATTTTAATTGAAAGCGTTTGAAATGGGTTATGTTGTTTAATTAATCGATTGTATAGTTTATAGTGGAGGAAAAGTCATCTGTATGAGTTGCTTCCTAATCTAACATAAAAATGTTTTCGTTAACTAATTATTAATAAAAATGTTGCCTTAAAATGTTTTAGTTTGTCGTCAAACGTACCTTGTTTGGTTAATTCTAACTACATGAGGTTAATGAATCATTTTCTACCTCTAGCTCATGGTTTGTCATTGTCGAGGGCGACAATAATCTAAGTGTGCGGGAATTTGATAAGCGCATAATTATTCATATTTTTATTAGTCATTTTTGTACACTTGGAGTCGTCTTTATTATTATTTGAGCTAGATTACATACTTATATCTATTTTAATTTAATAGATGATTGCCATTTAATTTGAGTTCGGGAACACAAGTCGTAACCATCCCACTATACAAACCAGGGCCATATCTCTCTCATCCGGAGTCGAAATGAGTCGGTTCAGCTTGTTATGGAAAGCTATGATCGAGGCCTACAAATTCCGTACAAAATAAGAAGCAAGCTAAAATTATTTCTCATTATTTTTGCTGATAAATTCCAGTAACGCATAGTATCGATGACGAAATTTATCAGCAAAAATAATGAGCAATAATTTTAATAACGAAGGGATGTTCTTCAGATTTCTATTCTTTCCTATAAATACTTCTTGGTACTCTTATTTGGAGCAAGCAAGAACAGACGAAAATCATGAGAAACAAGTGAATTGAGAGTGAAATTGGAAGTGAATATGAGGGACTTGAGTCAAGTAAGAACGAGTCCGAGTGGTTTAGCTATCTACACCACAAGGAGGTCGAAAATGGAGGTTCTTGTGAGGTTTCGCCACCGATCTTGGGCTGCCATTTTCAGGGTGATAATCTGAAGTTCTTCTCTAATTTTTATTCCCTTTTTTTTACTTGTAGTTTCTACCTATCAATTGTAATACTTGAAATAAGATAAATCGACCATGTTTGTGACATTTTCATAATTTGATTTAATTTCATATTTACTTTGTTTATCAAGTTATACTTGTGTGAAATTTCCGAAAATTGCTCCTTAATTTTAAGTGCTACTATTCTTGTGTTAGGGTCTAATTTATAGCTAAGTATATAATTTGGGCTACTCTAAATTATATACTACAAGTAGCAACTGATCATAATTTGGACTTGCAACATAGCTAAATTTTGGTTAGAGAGTATAATTTGATCGCATTTAACTTAACATCTAATTGTTTTATGAGACGTGGGTTAATCGGTCTTAATGCTAGTTACCTAAAATTCGTATGTTCTAATATAGATAGAGGTAGATAAGGGCTAATTTTGTGCTACTATGAGAATAGCTACTCCAAATCATTCGTCTAGTAAAATGAAGACAAGTTTTCAAGATTAAATTGTCTTAAAACGATTCTTGGCCTAGTCTAAATTGAGTTTTGGAATCGGAGTATAAGTAGCCAAACAAGGAGAATTTTGCTATATATCAAAATTCTTAACATTAACCTGATTAAGTGAATTAGAAATTGATTAGACGAAGTGATTCTTGACGTGGTTGAAAGATCGAATATTTCTGTATTGGGCTAAATTTAGTTCTTGGCTTCACTTGTGTTTTATTTTAATTTTATTGTTCCTTGTTTGAAAAACTTAAAAACCTCTCAAATATAGCTTATAATTGTATATAATGAATGTGACATTTGTGAATACATATTCTTTATTTTGTGTAAACTAGTATACAATAACACATACCTCTCTGTGGGATCGACTGTAACACCCCAGTTTATCCAGGAGCGTTTAACAAGACATTCCCAAATAAATGAGACCATTACCATCTCAGTTTCCTGAGGCAGTGATTACAAAGATAAACTAACAACAGTACTTTAATTAATTATAGCGTTAAGGCCTTTATTACAAAACCGAAACCAAAATAGCTTAAAATAATTTAATCACAACTGCAGCGGAAAATGAACTGAATAATAAAACTAAAGTGATTGTCCAAGCTAAGTGATCTAGACTTCTAAGTTCTCTAGAGCCTCACGCCATTCAGCTCCCAGCTGAGTCAAACTCACTACCTGCCAATCAATTTGCTCCCCAATTAATTGGTTCATCACAGGTGTTCACGAGTACACTGTAACACCCGTAAATTTTATAAATAATTTTAAAGTAATTTAGTAATTTAAATAAGATGAATTGCGATTTAATCATATTTTAAGTAAAAATGTATTTTTAGTGTATAAAATATATAAATATAATATTATGTTCCATCTTGAGTGTATAGTAGCCTTAAGACGAGTTTTAAGCTAATTCCGGCTCACTTTGGGTTATGTTGGGTCAAGGTTTGAATTAAGCCCATATGACACATCTTTTTCCACTTACAACCTCTCAAACCCTTCTTCCTCATTAAATTTCTCAGCAAACTCCACTCAAACACAAACACCATTGTTGAGCACAAAACCCTTCCAACTCAAAATCTCCATATCTCCTTCATTTCTCGACCAATTTCCTTGTTTTTCGCGCCATTCTTCTCCTCTTTTCGTTCCCCTTCTGTGCAAGTAATAAATTTGCCGTATTTCCTTCCCCTTTATCATTTTCGAAATTTTCCTCTTAGCCTATGGGGTGAATTCTTCATCTAATCTAACTTATTTGTGTTTAGGTGAAGACTTGGACAACCCGGAAGCCGATTCTTTCATTGTTGAGGATTCTCTTGAAGATTCGGAAGCAAAAGGTAACGTTGATAGGTTACTCGACAATACACTTGAATTCTTATGTTTATTTGTATTAGTTTGGTGTTCTACATGTTAAAGTTGGAATAATTCACATGCTTTGATATGTTTCATGTTGGTTTGTGGTTCATTATCTTCATCCCTTGTGGATGTTGGATATCTAGATGTTTTCATGGACGAACTATGTTAAAGTTGTCATTTTTGTTATGCTTGACTCTTACTTTCTCAAGGATTCATGGAAATTGTGTAAATGTAAACTATTGGTTGAAGATTTGGTCCTATCTTGATGGTTCTTGGTTTACATGCTGATTATTACGTTCCATACGTGTTTTTCCGTTACATAAACATGTTAGAAGTCGAGTTGAAATCATAAAATGTGAAGTTGTTGTTGAATTTTCGTGCTCAGGGGTCTCTAACCGGTTGGCCGGCTTTTTGTCAAAATCTTGTATAAGGGTTGTTGTCCCAGCCGGTAGGCCGGCTGCCGGTTAGGCTTGGCCTGCTGGGAGCCCCTATAAGTTGGCTGGAAAATAAAATGTGAATGTTGTCCCAGTCGGTGGACCGGCTGCCGGTCCACAGGCCGGCTGGGAAGTTCCAGTTTCATTTTGGCATTTTGTGATTTGGATGTCCTCCTAGCCGGTGGGCCGACTGGGAGTCTTCTGATATGTTTATAGAAAAATTGGTTTAAAATGTAGGCTGGGCCGGTTGGCCGGCAACCGGTCACCTGGACCGACTGTGACCCCCTGATTCTCTATTTCATTTCTTAATTACTTATATATTTTATGAATGATATAAATATGGATTGTTTACATCTTTTCGCATGAAATGTTGCGTAATGATCATGTTTAAGCTATTGTAAGAATGTATTTGTTCGATGCATTTGTTAACATGATTAAAGCATGAATCCCCTATAGTGAGAGTGTTCTTTACCAGTTGGTTGAGTTGTTTAATTCTTGTATATACTATCTTACGCCTCTCTTTGGTTGTTTGCCTAGTGTGGGTTTGCTCTTAGATGTCCGCCTCTTTAGACCGTTTGTCTAATGTGGGGTACTTGGTCACCGTTTGTGCCCAAGTCTTGGATAAGAACTTTAGTTGTATTTCGTTCGAGGGAAGTTGTCCTTCGAGAGCCTGGCCAGGGTTAGACTAGGACCGTTTGTCCTACTAAGTGGAGTTGAGTCTAGAGTTGTAAGGATATGTTGATGACTTGAATGTTTGCTCAGGGTAAATTATCATTGGTTTCTTTCTTTGGCTTTGTTTGTGGTTCATCAAAATGGATAGTTACCGTCATTTTCCTAATCGACTTGCATGACCTCTTATTCTTTTGTGTTTCAAATGGGTTATGCTTTATTTAATCTTAATTGTTTATTTGAGATGTTGTTTATGTATATTTCGATGTATTGTGGCTGAGAGAACCTTGAGTTACTCCCCACTGACTGTGGTGTTCATGTGTACATGAATGACAGGTTGGTGATGCAGCGTATCTGGGTTGGAGCATGAGTGAGCTAGAGAGCATTAAACCCTTGGACCTAAATTTTTGTACTCGACTAGACTTACTACCCTTAGACTTAATTAATTTCTGGGATATCTTTTCCCCATACTTTTACGATTGGTTTGTATAACTTAATATTTATGCTTTTTTTCGTTTGACATTAGTTATGTTTATGGATTCTCGCTTTCAAACTTAAAAATGTTTTAAAAAGTTTCAAATTCCGCTATTTTTACATGTTTATTTACGTTACGTTATAGCGGGGGTTCACAGTTGGTATCAGAGCTTTGATGCTCCAGACGCACACACATACTCCCAACCCTTTAAATATTACTTGACCATGAAAATAATGAATGAGAGAGTGGGGTACAACTAAGGACCTAATATGGCATCCTATTTGTTTGTGTTATGTGATAGGTTCTAACTTGTTTGGTTTTGTGCAAGAAGATGGTGAGGCCAACAAACGTGGAGAACACGATCATGCAAG
>VHZZ01004254.1:25583-37581 GCA_009801015.1 Silene noctiflora | reverse complement strand
AATCTTTGGGCTTGATTCTCATTTGTTTACATTTTGCCATGTACTTGCATTTTGGGCCTTTTCTCCATCATATGATCATTTCTTCCATGACTTGATCTTGTATGGCCATGCATGATCCAATCCAACTTCCACTTAGCTTTGTGTTCTCGATATTTGCTCTTTTTGTCGGGATTTAGCTAATAAAAGCTAAATTTCCAACAAAACACGTTAAACGCATGCAAAACAACTAGAACACGAGATTAGCTCAAATAAACACAAAAAAGTTCAAATAGCATATAAAACCGAGCTAAAATATGAGGTAAAATCGTATATAAAATGGACTTATCACTAGCTCACACGAGTCTCAACCCCATAGAGCACCAACTTGTACCAGTCATTCATGTAAACATGAACGCCACAGTCAGTGGGGAGTATCTCAAAGTTCTCCCAGTCACATTACATCAAATTAAACGTAATTACAAACGTAAACAAATCATATCAAATAGAGAATGAGCAAGAATAACTTATCTGAAAGCACAAAAGCATATGAGGCATACATAACAATGAATATAAGGAAAGGCGTTGATAATTGACATCAAATACGATAATAACTACAAGTAATTCATCACATGGCTAATGACATATGCAAAACAAGATGAATGGCACGTATTTAATACATATCTGATACTAGTCTAAACCTGGTCAGACTCTCGGGATACACGTTTCCCGATTCGACATGCGGCGGAATGGCACGCATTTAAGACTCGAACGACAGAACAGAAGTCGAGTACCCAAAATTCGGCAGAACAACACGAAAGAGGCGAAAAGAAGAAGAGTTAACCAAATCACGGCAGAATGGTGCGCGAAAGGCGTAAACTTAGTCAAGTAAGTACACATTGCATAGTGGTATTTCCATACAAGAACGACTCAAGGCAAGTAATCGATACATGCAAGTAATTCACACTTGACATACGATAAATAGATGAAAATAAAGATGATATAACTCATACTTGGTTATTCTACAACATATCATGTAATTGTAGTACAAACAAACCATAAACTCATCACTTATTAATCGTATAGAAAAGATATGAAAAGGGGAACAGGAGCTTCCCAACCAGTAGTGGCATCGGCCGCCGGCCCCCCGGCCGTGCACCATGCCACAACCAACTAATCATAAATGAAGGCCAGAGGTCACCCAGCCGGTATGTGCGCCGGCTACTGGCAAACCGGTCGTGCACCTCAGCCCAAAACACAAATTACAAATTTACAACAAAAACTTTCCAGCCGGGTGAGCCACCGCCGGCCGGCCCACCGGCTGAGATACAAGATACAACCATTTTCTGAAAATTAACATCAGAGACCTCCCAGCCGGCAGGGGTGTCGGGTGCTGGTCCCCCAGCTGGGACACACGACACCATGAAAATTAAACAACAACATACAGGAGCTTTCCAGCCGGCCGGTCCACCGGCTGGGGACCACTGTTCACGATTTTCAACATGAACGACCACAACATGAATTTGACAATGGCTTTCACACGTAAACTTGAGACGGAAAGCATACATGAGACGGAAAAACAGTAGTTCATGCATTTAAACCACAACTTAGCCGAAATATTCCCAAATCAATGGTTTACATATTAACAATTCTATGAAACATATGAACACAACATTAAATATGAATAAGATGTTTTATTTTGGCCAAGTCAAGCATATTGATGAGTCACGTTTATATACATTAATATGCCTCCCCTTAATCACGTTTTGTATAGATTTCGTGCTAGAATATGTCTTTTATATGCCATTTATATTAGAATGTTGTTACTGCCGCTATTTGGTGTTTAATGCAGAAAAGATGTATTTGTGGAGCAAATGAATGAAATGAATCACCGCGAAATGGCATAAAGGAACACACGATGCATGGCACGAAAATCTAGAGGAAGAGAAGAGAGATTACCACGAAGAAGCAATGAGAAGAGTTAATACTCGATCGAGTTTACGAGTACTCGATCGAGTATCTGAAGACAATTAAGAAGAATTTAAATGTCGAGAGTTGGAGCTGCTGAGAAGTGCATACTCGATCGAGTATGATAGTACTCGATCGATTATCTGCCTAGAATCCAACTTCTGCGAGGACTTTCCTTAATGAATTTTTCTTATGCTATAAATACCAAACTCGACACAGATGCTGGATTATGCTTATTTTTACTCTAAAAACTCCTAGAAACCCTAGATTAGTTTAGCTATTGTTATTTTCCGGATCTACACTTTAATTACGGTACTCTTTAATCTTTCCTTAGTTATTTTTAATTCAAGTTCTAAGTTTATTCAATTAATCTTATGTTCGTCTTTCTTTGGTATTTAATTATGTCTTTCATTAATCTTATTGTTGTTATTGTTATTAATATGAGTAGCTAATTAATTATCTGGGGTAAAAAGGGATCTAGTTTGTTAGAAGGGGTTTAATTAATGAATTAATGGTTAAACTGTTTTTATGTTGTAGTTCAGTTATTGTCTTAAATATAGTTGATTAATTAATGGCCATGATTAATTGATTAGTCTTGCAAACTAGGATTTTCACCGACCGGGTTAAGACTAGTATAAGCTACGATAACTGAATAGAATTGTTTAATAGCGACCGCATGTTAAATTGAATCTAAAGGACCTATTAGAATCGACCGATCATATGGACTTAAACAATAAGAATTGCCCTATTAATTAGTTAAATCACACCCCCGTATAAATGTCTAGTGAACTTGATCCCCAGACTCTTTTATATTATTGATTTCGTCTTTTATTTTATTGCAATTAGTTTAGTTAATCAAACCAAAACTCTTCAAAGAAATTGTTACTTTTAAGACGGACTTAGACTTTAACAAATAGATTACACCGCCTCCTCGTGGATTCAACCCTGACTTACCTCTAGTTATTGTTAGTAGTAATCTAGGTTTACTGATTTAGGTGATACGACTAAACCCTTGTCACATATAACCTACACAATCCATCTACTTAGAACATTCATGTGACAAATTAATGAGCCACAAACCTAAATTTCATCAACAATGTAAGATGAACACATTCAGTTATGAACCCAACAAAACATATGTTAAAACAAGTAAAGTTTTCAACTTTGAACACATAAACATCAATTCTAACACAAGTAAACACATAATTTGAATGTAATGTCGAGTAACCAATCACTGTTACCTTATAGCTCTTCAATCTTCAAGTGTGTCGTCCACCTCAAAGGAATCCTCTTCCGGGTTGTCCAAATTGCACCTTAAACACAAAATTGAAAGATAAGTTGAAGAATTCACCAACATAGGGAATCCTAGGGTTTCGAAAATGGGAATAAGAGGATAAAAATGATGCCTTTCTTACTTAGAAATATGGAGAACGAGAAAAGGAAGAATTTGGCGCGAAAATGACTTGATTCGGTTGAGAAACGAGTAAGTTATGAAGATTTAAAGTTTGAGAGGAAAAATTGTGTTTTAATGGAGATGGTGGGAGATGAAATTTCAGATTTTTACCATGTTGAAGATGGAGTGTAAGGGTTTTGTGTAGGGAGGAAGGTAGTAAATAGGCCCATTTACATGCTTAGACCCATAACAACTCATTTTGAGTCGGTTTTTGCTAAAAATATGTCTCAAGATACTCAAGACGTATCTTATTATCATATTTATAAATAGGATCAATTGATGAAAACACCCTATAATGATGCACTTTTTAAAACTTAATACCTTATGAAAAGGTTTTTAAAACTTAATACCTTATTGTGCACTTTATTCACATTTTGGTACCTTAAGTGGATTTAGGCAAAAAAAAATGTGAAATACTACCGATATTGAATCAACCGTGACTTGTAGTTATAAGAGGGAAGGGAAGAGGTCGAAAATGTGAACGGAGTGCATCATAAATACGTCGTCGTGTCTTTAAAAAATGGCCTGAATATTCCATTTTTTTGGCCTAAGTCCACTTAAGGTACCAAAATGTGAATGAAATGCACATTAAGGTACTAAGTTTTAAAAAACTTTTCATAAGGTGTTAAGTTTTAAAAAGTGAAACATTAAAGGATGTTTTCACCAATTGATCCTTATAAATATTATACTTCATAAATATATTTTTACCCAAAAATAAGTTTTAAACATAATTAGTCTTATTTAAAATATTAAAATACTTTAAGACTATAGACTAAAATTGCGCGTGTTACAGGGGGTACTTAAATTGTTCAATGTAAGTTTAGTTGTGCTAAAGTTATCACAATTAAATTGGGTTTATAGTCTAAACTAATGAAAGCATGGAAACAACAATAATTAATTCAATAAGAGGGAAAACTAGGAAGAGTGATTTCCTATGGGTGACTGAGATATCAAGTAGGTTGGTCTCGTGTTGATTTACTAGAAATATTCAAGTTCTAATGCAATCCAAGGCTTTCGATCTTATGGCTGCATATAACCAAATAAAGAATCATGCAAGTTGGCCACACAAGCATTTCATCAAACATGTAGAGTGCATATGCTAGAAGTAAGACAAATATTCAACAATTGAACTCAACACATAAAGATTAACCCATAATCATACTCATAATCCCCCACTAATCCTAGCAAGGTTACTACTCACTAATCATCATGAGAAACATGCTAACAACAACAATAAACAAGGAATCTAAACTAAACACGATGATTTAGACAAGTAATTACCAGACTTATTAATGAGAGATTAGCAAGGAAATAAAGAGAAATTAGAAACAATACCAACTAACAAAGCAATAAAGGAGAATCCTTGAATAAAGGTGAAGACTTGTCACTAATCTTCAATTATAAACCCAAGAGATTCAAGACTAAGCTAATTAACAAGTATGGAATGTTTGATTGAAAGATTGTTGTAATTTGAGGAAAGATTAAAGAGTAATCTAGCGGTGATTATTCTAAAACAAGGAAATGTAAACAATTCTAAGCGTAATCTACTCTAAGGGAACTTCCTAAGTCTAATGAAGCATAGCCCTCAAATTATTGCAAATAGAGTATTTACAGTTAGTACAAGTTTAGGGTTAATTAAAGGCTTAGATGAAGTGTTGGCCTATTAAGAAAATTCATCGTCGTGCTAGACCTCAGTGCGGCTCGTGGGGATTGAGCCATGGTGGCCAATCTCTGCCCGTCGAAACGCTCGAGTCATGTAGTGATTCGCTCGAGTCACCTGATGAATCGCTCGAGTTGAGCTTTGGCTCGCTCGATTTGGCTTTGTTTTCTTCCCTTGGGCTTTGGCTACTCCACAACTCGTGAGGATTGGTTTCTGCAGGCTAGTGAGGATTGATCTGGGTCGTGGGGATTGACCTTCATTGCCCAAGAACTTGCTTTATTGATCTACGGGTCGTTGGCCTTGGCCTCCTCTTCATGCTTGATCATTAGAACCGTTAATTTAGCTCTTAAATGCTCCTTAAATGCGTGATTTCCGCCACAATTTTTCTCTTACTTGCATCTTTTGAGAGATAAGTGCGTCACAAATGAGAAATTATGGAAAAAAAGGTAGGGTTGTTGATTTCTTTTTTTTTGGTTTTAAAAACAAAATGAGTCGTTATATAGCTTTTATTACATTGCAACATTTTAGTCATATGTTTGTAATTTGGATTTATCACACATTTCACTGATTTCAACAAGTGGAGATGGATTAGGAATGACAATTTGACCTCGAATGAAACGTCGGCCTGATAGAAATTGTTGCTAACCCAAATTTGAAATCTGACTTAGCCCCTGTCAGCACCTGCTGACTGCTGTCTATACTAAATTACTAACACAACAATTTCTTACCGTGGTCAACTGCTCATTATTTAGACCTTTAGTCCCTTTCAAAAGTCGTGGCGTAGCTTAAATTCATGGGAATCACGATTAAGAAGCCAAACCATAGTCTTAACCCACGTATTTAATATGGTACTGTACATGCATAACTAAATTACGGATGATCATTGACCAACAAAAATAAAAAAATATTATGTATTACACTAGTTTATGAAGATGCATTTGTATTTGTGTCTACAAAACAACAACTACTAGACGTGCATCCATGCAAGAAGCATTATTATGAATCGATACTCCATCCTTATCATACAATTCATACATCTATAGACTTCCATAATTCACGAAATGAGCTATTTATATTGCAAATGAAATTCATAAAGTTGGATTACAAACTAACATTTTTGTGAATAGTTATATATGCAACATCATATGAATTTAACCATGTCAAAGTTGCCAAAAGCTTATTCCATTGTAATATCTTTGTCTTTAAAGCCAAGATTCATGCTCTTTTCTCTTTTTTCACTACTTATCTCAATCAAAATCCTCTTAGTTACTCATAACTTTCGACTAAACCAACCCACCAATATCGTCAACCTTGACGACCGATCCTTGGCCCGGTCAAATTTGTCGACGACACCGGTCAATCCCCCAAAATGGCTTGAGGTCATTAAAGGGAATTACTTGGTCGAGGATAAAAGATCCCTTAGGGTGGGCTTGATCAATTTCGAGCCCAGCCAGCAATCCCGCCTACTATTAGGCGGGATTGCTGACTCTGTGACAATAGATTTAGAGCATGTCGCTTCTAATGTGACATGGAATAAGTTATTCCCTGGTGAATTGCGCAATAATTCTAAATGTCCCCATATACCGATGCCTGAGGCGATGAACTATCCTATCCTCGATGTGGTGGTGACGCGATTGCCATGTGGAGAAGGGTACAATAAGAGTCACAAGGAGGGGATTAGGGATGTCCATAGGCTACAATTAAGCTTGTCAAGTGCTCACCTTATAGTCGAAACCGCGATTAGAAAGAATAGTAAGGATGTTTATGGGGTGTTTATATCCAAATGTGAGCCTATGTTAGAGATATTTAGATGTGATGATATGATATGGCATGAAGGGGATTATTGGATTTACAAGCCTAATGTTGACAAACTAAAGGAGATCATTAGCATGCCTTTTGGAACTTGTGAGCTTGTTCGTCCTTACGTTGCTGCTGAGCCAGGTTAGTCGTCTTTCGGTACTATTTATTTCATTGTACTTGTAGCTTAAAATGCTTATAGGAAAGGGTTTAATTGACTTATTACTGCCCTGGATCAAGACCTTGCAAAAATGATTACACCAGAATGAATGATAAACCTTACACGGCACCCGAAGGCCGAAGAATACATATTAAGGGGGATTGATAAAGCCATCAATGAAGAAAACGACCAACCATACTCTGTCATTCGTGATATGAGAACGTAATTTTAATACCTTGAGATGATTTTAATAGAATAGTAGATTTTCGAGTGACATTATCACCGGCCCTCTCTATTCAGATATGATCCTAATAAGTACTTGTGTTATCATTATGATCTAAACTTGACTCGCCTATTTTTCGATAATCCAACATGTTTAAGTTATCTATTTAAGGCAACATTTGTTAACTTTGTTTACAATGCATAGAACAAGGTTGTCGTCTCAATCTGATTACCACCTTTTCAAGCATATGCGTTAGAACTAACAATTAGGCTCAATTTCATTCTTGGTTTCTTTGAGAACTTATTTGTTTCTAATGCTTTTTAATAGATTGTTTATCATTTTAGGGTTTATTTCAAACTATATTTTCTGTAAATAGGTCCTCATAGAATCGGTTTTCTTTTTGTAAGCTTCAGTATGTAATAAAGTGGCTAATTGAAATAACAGCTTTACTATAAATCGGGTAATATAAAAAAGAAAGGGCAAAGCCGCTAATTAAACTAGCAGCTTAGCAGAAACAACTAACACTGGTCAAAGCGTAACCTAATTCGTTGTAACAGAGTAACATATCATTGACATGTAAGTGATGCAGTCGTACGTAGCTTTGTTCATAACCAATTAGCCGGGAGCCACCTATGATATTGTTAGTGGATGACTAGTGGACAATAATGATTGTGTAAGTTCAAATTACTTATTGGGAGAATGTCTAACATAAAAAAAAAGGTAAACAAATGATTGAGACACCTAAAAATGGCATTAGTAAACAAATAACTAATACAAAATGAGTAGCTTTAAAACTATCAATTAGGAAACGCGGGTTAGACATGCGCAAATATATTGTTGCGTTGAGGGTTGCACTGATTCAATATAACATCACCATGTAAATAGGCAATCGGACTTTATTATACAGACTAACGTGTGATGCAAATTCGGATGACACAGGCGAGATGCATTTGCAAACAAACTCGGTTTCAAAGCAATATCCTAGAGCAGCAATGAAGTCAAAAGAAGCCTATGTGACAATCTTACACTCCTCTGAAGCTTATGTATGTGGAGCCATAGCTCTAGCGCAAAGCATCCTCCTCACCAACACAACTAAGGACCTTGTCCTCCTCGCTGATGAAACAATTTCCAACCATTCAATTATTGGTTTGGAAGCTGTCGGTTGGAAGATCAAGCGGATCGAGAGAATAAGGAGTCCTTATGCTAAGCTCACTGCTTACAATGCTTGGAACTATAGCAAACTTAGAGTATGGCAGTTAATTGAGTACTCCAAAGTCATGTTCATAGACTCTGACTTTATAGTGCTTCGAAACCTCGATCATTTCTTCAATTACCCTCAACTCTCTGCTCGTTCTGATCATGAATTTTACTTCAACTCAGGGATACTAATAATAGAGCCATCCGAGTGCCTGTTCAAGAAACTTATGAAAAATAGGTTCACACTAATGTCCTACAATGGTGGGGATCAGGGTTATGTTAATGAGGTCTTCACTTATTGGCATAGGTTAACAAGAAATATGAACTCTTTGAAGTTATTTTCGAATGATGTCGAACCAGAAAAACGAGTTGTTCCTATGGATCGGTATGCAATTCACTTCTTTGGGATAAAGCCTTGGAGATGTTCAAAAGATCATGATTGTAACTGGGATAGGGAGGATCTTCGTATATACGCGAGCGATCACTTCCATGCATGGTGGTGGGGAGTGCATGATACCATGCCAAACCAGTTGCAAATGCATTGTAAGATGACCTAAGAGCAGAGTACAACAATTTGACAATGGCGCCAATTTTTTTCACCTTGATAAAGACTTTTT
Source organism: Silene noctiflora (assembly GCA_009801015.1). Classification (NCBI taxonomy): domain Eukaryota; kingdom Viridiplantae; phylum Streptophyta; class Magnoliopsida; order Caryophyllales; family Caryophyllaceae; genus Silene; species Silene noctiflora. Next base: position 28,530 of record VHZZ01004254.1, on the reverse strand, counting down.
CATTACTGATATTCCTTTCTCACAAATTAGACTTCAAGATAGAGAGAAGGATGCTCGAAAAAAACTGTAAACACAAACGGAACGAATTTAGGAGGTATATTGAAGCTTTTCACCAATAAATAGCTCACAAAATGAAAATATTACTCCATATTGGATAATGAGACTTCCTGTAAAGTTAATTTTATTTTCTTTTCCTTTTTCTTAATTGTTCTAGGGAACAAACTTGTATTGAACCACTATGATCAAGTAGTTAATGTGTAACATAAAGGGGATCGACTATGCACTTCTTAGCCGAGTAAGGGGGTTGAATCTAGCCATCTCAACTTGGACCTGGCAAACTGGTTAATTGGGTCATGTTTGGGTCGAGTCAGTTCGGGTCTCTCACTGATTTCGGGTATGTTCGGGTTTGTTTTGGGCTTGTTGGCGGGTCTGTTTCAAATTAACTGGGGCGAGTTATCTCGGGCCAGGTTATTTTCGGGTCAATGAATAAGAGAAAAAAAAGTCAATTCAAGTCTTTTCGGTTCAATTAGAGTTATGTTTTGTCACGTCGTTTTCGGGTTAGGTGGCTTCGGATCGGGTCATTTTTTGGTTGGGTCGATTACGGGTTAAGAAAGCTCGGGATATCTTCGAGCCGGGTCTGGTCAAATCGGGTTTCGTGTCACATTTTCAAGGATGCCTCGGGTAACATGCTTAAAGCGTTTTCGGAGAAATGTGTTTTAGCTATGGTGACGAGGGTGGAGTTGATGGCCCTTGAGCGGGGTTTAATTATTGCCAGAGAACGTCTCTATCCCCGACTCATTATTCAAAATTTTAAACTGATTCAAAGATGGATGTTAGCCTTTTAGATTTTTAGACTCGAAGAATAATTCCTCCTCTCCTCATGCCCACTTGGTCCGACTCTGTATCCATGGAATGTTGAAGTACATCACATTTATCGAGAGACAAATGCTTGTGTGGATTGGTTAGCAAACTAGGGTGTGACTCAATCGCAACAATTGGTGGTTATAGATGCAGATGATACTCCGAATCATTTGTTTCGTTTGATGCAACAGGACATTGGCGGAGTATCGTGGCCTAGAATCGTACTTTTTTATACTTTCAGGTTAATCCTGATTCTTGTAACAAAAAAATTTATTATTTATGAATTTACAAAATTTGAGTATTTTTTTGTAGTTTTAAATACTTTGAATCTCTAATTAGCTTGAAAGTCTTTTATAAAAGTTAAACTCTCTGTAATCGTCCAAAAAAGTTTCTTTTATTAATATAGATAGATAGATAGATAGATATTAATTGATTGATTGAAGAATAAAATAATATCAAATTCGAAGAAAACTTTCGAAACACAGTCTCTCAATAGCGTTATTGAGAGATCTTTCACATGATAAGGGGAGGGAGTTATTTAATTTCTATTTTCCCTGTTATGTCTCTCGCTAATTTAGTGGAAAACGGTCTCTCAGGAAACCTACTGTAAGTTTACAATTTTTAGTTGTGCTACAAAATTACTTTGAACATTTTCTAAACATGAAAAGATTAAACTAAATTAACCAAATGGGTTTGGTGTGGTGGTTGCTCACCTCATCCCTTAACCATGAGGTCAGGGATTTGATTCTTGCTCATGGGAATGGAGGAAATTCTTTGGTCAGCCGATTACCTTTTCGTGAGAGCACACACGACGAGGAGATTAGACACTATTGTCGACGGTGGACACCCCTGGTTCACACAAAAGAAAAAAAATAAAATAAATTTTTTTACACATTAAAGAAAAAAATTAAGATGTAAATTAACTTGATATTTAAAATACCGTATAACGCACTGACAAGACCCTAATATATAGGTATTGTGTGGATATGAAAGTAGCTGGAAAATAAAACTTGAACTACTAAGACGTGCATCCATGCAACAACATCATGAACCAATGCTCCTTATCATAATATATCATCTACTCGTATTATAGGCTTCAATAATTCACCAAATGAGTTATTTATATCTATAAATATTATAAAAAGAGAAACTACCCATATATCATTTCGACACGTTGGAATCTCATTCTTCCATATATGTCATGTCATTAACCTATATACAATATCCACCGCTTCTCTGGCTGAAGATAAATATAGATAAAGCCTCTTCCTTTTCCTTTCATTAGTCATTAGTCATTAGTCATTACCATCATTAAAGACCCTAATAATTAACAACTCATCACTCTTCAAGCCTCTTTCGACTTGGTCCTCAATCCTAATAGTAACCGTTGTCGGTCGACTGTTCGAATTCCAGCCCAAATGGAAGCTCACATGCCTATATTACCACGGTAAACACGGATTTCCGATATCCCAAATTTATGTTCGGTGCTGCCAAACCGTGCCAAACAATCGTGACTACCCAGTAATCAAAGCGGCACCTCGACGCCATTCATTCAGCGAAGCTAATGCCAAAGCTGTCCAAAATTCAAACTGACTCTTGGGTATCTTCTTCTTATTTACTCTCATTTTTCACTTTCAATTCAAATTAGTATGTATGAGTGTATGACTTTTTTAAATGGTAAACTTTCGTTCTCTATGATTTCTGACTATATATTCAAACACTCTATACTTCCGGTGTTAATTGATTGTAATAGAGCTTGATGTCTCAATTATTTTATTATTCTTTTGAAAGTTGTAATTTATGGTGCTTTTTGTGAGGTATTGATTCAGTTGTTGATGTCGTTGGAGTTATTAGTTGGATACAAATTAGGTTGTTCCTCGACTCGTGCTTTTGAATCTTGGTCTGAGGCCAGTACTATCGACGAATAAATAAGACAATGTCAATTCTACTCATTTTGGTGTTCATACTTAGGCAATCAATGTAATACTACAGTTTTCCCTGCCTTCGGTGACTCGACCGAGTAGGACTTACTCTGTCGAGTAAGTCTGGGTCTTTTTAAGTCAGAGTCTGGAAGTGTGGTACTCGA
>VHZZ01004253.1:25486-47378 GCA_009801015.1 Silene noctiflora | reverse complement strand
TATATATATTTCTTGACAATGTGGATTGATGTTGAATTCCTTGAGCTGAATTGTTGGAATAACTTAAAAAATTTCACATGGTTTTATTAATGTTAATTTCTAGGATTTGATTATAAAATGATATAGAATTGTCCATGTTGAAAAGTTTCGAATTTTAAATCTATCTAAGACTAAATTCAATGTCTAATATGAGCATTAGCTAACAAGTAAACCTAAAACTAAAATAGAAAATGAATGTGAGAATTTCGAAGAACATAGTGCGGTTAGTAGCAAAGTATACAAATTTGTGAACTAAAATACATTTTTTTTTTCCAATTTGTTAGTTGGAAATATCGGATTGTTGATTGTGATGAGTGATAATTGTATGAGATACCTTATTTTTTAGTTTTTTATACTCTTGTGTGAGACGGTTTTACACTAACATATTTGTAAATGGATCCAAATACAACCTTCTTAATGGGTTAAATGGCTACCAAAAAACCTATTTTACTACAAATTTGTATAAAATCTGCTTACACGGTATTTGTGCCACTGGATATGTTATGAAATCCATAAGCAAATTGCCTTGGTTTAGTTGTTTTATACAAGCTAAAAGAAAACAAAAAAACGCCGTTGCCGGGGATCGAACCCGGGTCACCCGCGTGACAGGCGGGAATACTTACCACTATACTACAACGACATGTTGTTAACATATGTCAGTATTATATTATAATGTGCAGCAACAAATTGGAGAAGCGATATTTTGCGATTACCCTCACTTCCGAGGCTCCAAACCTAAGCTTCCTTACAAAGTGTATACACTTTTGTCTCTTTTTCAATTCTTCCTTTCCTAATTAATTATTTTTTTGGTTAATCTTGATGCTAAATCAGTTTGATTAAATTAATTAATTACAGATTTAGTGTGCGGGAAGTTGCGCACTTCATTTCCTAATTACTCTTTCTGATTAATCTTGCAGGTCGAACTAGGCTAAAGATTTTTGCCATATCAATTGGAGATGATGTTAGAGTCATATCCAGTCACTTAATTTATATGCTACATTTTGGCTTCTATTTCATCATCTTTTGTTTGAAGATTAACGTAGGTGTTTATATTCGTATATTGTAAAACGGGTTGTTTTGTAACTGCTTTTCCACTAATATGGATCATGATTTTTTCGTGGTTAAATCGATTCTACAGTTCAACACAATATTTGTGCGTAGCCGCCCTACAAGAGACCAATTACTTGGGGAATTAAATTGCTTGATCATGCTTACACACACGAGACTACGTTTGTTTTGTCGTACTTCTTTCCTTGGAAGCATGGTTTACTTGAAATTGGTTCCAACACATAGTTAGCCTCACATTAATCTTCCATGTTGTCACCTACGCATTACTTGAAATTGTTTCGAACACATAGAAAGTATTCTGGAACAATTCCATTGAATTAATCAACATTCAGAAAAAAATATGATCTGAGGTTGCAGTTTCTGTTTCAGTGAAACTGAATTCCAAGTAAGACACATCACTGATTTATTGCAATAGACATGCTGTGACAAAATAGACAGCAAACAGGTTTTATTGCAATAGACATGCTCCCGAGTTTACTTACTTTTCTTTTGCTGCTGTAAACTTGAGGTTTGTACACTCAACTTATCTTTCCAACATGTGCTACACATTTTCCACTAATTCAACAAAAACTGTGAAATGCTCTGTAGCAATATGTGCTACACATTTTCCACTTCCATAGCTCATTAGTTAAACACTAACAAGCCAACTAAAAATCCTCTTCTTGTCGTTTCCCCTTCGCTCTTCTTATCGTATATGATTGATTATTGAAAATCTCGGCGCATTATTCATCATGGATTATTCAATCAACATCTTGGTTTCAACCCACAATAAAAAGCTACATACAGTGCACTCCATATCCCATTTCAAATACACTACACACTAAAATTGAGATCACTGTTTAATCTTTTCATATATTAGATGTATATCATTACTCAGTAGTCGACATTTTAATTGGATTAACAACCATCTTAACTAGTAATCATTATCTATTGTTGGTGATAATTTTATACATCAAGTACTATTGGTTGAGTTAGGGGAGGGCTAGCAGAGACGCTTGCCCTGTTGGAGGATGAAAAAATTCAAAGTTTTTAGTAAAAATCTTTAAACTTTTTTCGAGTTTAAATCCTGGGGACGCCATTTAACATGATGTAAACCTTATTCTCCATTGGAGTAACTCTTATCATATCAGTGCTCTTTAACTATTCTACGTGACTATAATGATGATGCTTTATGACAAGTTACTATAGCACCTCTAATAGTATACATTGGAAGCATGGGTCGTATTGTTGGGTGTTTTGATGGCTTGATGTTAATATTGTTATTGGCCTTGTCTCTAAGTGGTTCAGCAGTTAATGCTAACCACACAAACCTGTCCAATATAAATTATGAGGGTCCGATTCACCCAACTTTTTTATGAGACTCGTGTTTTAATTTTAAGTTCTACCCCTCCTAACTAATCATTAACATCCAGCAATAATTAACACTAGGTTTTCTGTAAAACCGTTTTAAGTTAAGACCTTTTACAATTCTCTTATTTTTGCCTGATTTAATTCGGCTATGAGTAACGTCTTAACTTTGGGACGACCCAAAAATTTGTGCACTATAAATATCAAAATAGTGCAATGTTGTTTTAAGCTTTTTTGGTAGTTGCAGGTGTAAAAAGTTGTATAGTGGATGGATGATAGTGAAAGAGCAATAGAGCTTTACCTTTGATTTAAAGTAGGCCTATATTTTTAATGAATCAAGGTTTGCCGCATGTTTCGGCAACACTTTTTCTTCCTTTTATACCTTCTGGACAGCACTCTAGTGAATTAGTGTTATTCTATTATCTTCAAATGATCATTTGTTTCCTGCTTAATATTATTAATTCCATGTAAATGTCCTTTAAAAGTTCAACTTTACTTTGATTAATACAACATACAAGTCTTGTCTCATGTCCTTTGGGATTAAATGTCATTCTGTCCCTATTTTCGGTCTAGCATTACCTTTTGATTTGCCACTAATGAGATTGTTTTTTAGGTAAACATTTTAACCTAATAATAACTAAGATGAAGTTACTATTGACTATAAATTGCATATTTGAATCCTCTTTCTCTTTTTGTATCGTCCTTACAACTCCTTTGACACTTGGAGGATATAAAGTTTGATGCTAGTCTCGACTCTTAGTCTTTAGAGCAATGTTATCGGCCTTCTCTCAAAGACTCAAATTTCATCCAGTCATCCTCCTCCAATACAACATTAAAATATAATTTAAATTCTTTAATTGATAGCAAGTATGAGATTAATAATATGCGAGATAAAAAGGTTGGAGAAGATCGGTAAGAAAAGACCGTTAGCATTACTTCGAGTCTTTATCAAAGATTTGAGGTGTACTAAGTCAAAACGGTTAAATGAGCTAAATGTATCATTGATGAGATGACGAATTTTCGAATTCGATATTGGAGAAATACACCCATTTAGGATTTGGTTTGACGTTCTTGTGATATTATTAGGGTCTGACCTTGCAAAATGCACAATCGTCTTGGATTTTTGGGTAGTTTGAACTCAACTACATTTGCTGGAAAATTAAGCCGAACATGTGTCATTACTGATCAAATACAATTTTTTACAAAAAAGATTAGGAAGTCAGCAATAAAAAAATAAATGTTGGTTGAGTAAATAGTGATTGAAATCAGTAGCAGACATAAATATCTATGTTTCCCGCTCCATGTGTCACATTCAAGTACAGAAAAATACGGTAAACTCACTGTCATTTCTGATTTCTGAATGCTTCCACGAATCCTGGCCATGCAATTACATTCCTTGAAAATTATGTTTACCACCCCTCACATTAATTTTCCTATCAACTTCTCTTATACTCCATTATTTAGTCAATCAGGCTAACTTGGTCATGCATACATAAATGAAACCCTAATATATCATTAGGCCGTGACTATTATTATGATAAAATATGACCATTTAAAGACAAAAATGTTATAACTAGTGTTTATTCTTAAGTTAATTTTTTTTTTTCAAAAAGGGGTTACATTTGGCTGTAAATGGGTCACATATAGCCCATGTACAACTTTCAGACGAAAATGAGCGTCTAAAGGAAAACATTTTGTGAATGAAAAAGACAAAAGTTTTATTTGAACGGAGTGTGTTTTTCCAATCAAAGGTAATGAATTGTTGTGGTTTTACACTTCTACTCCAAAAACACATGGTCTACCAAATACCGACAATTGCAACAATTTCCTTAAAAATACCCAAATACGTTAACCTCAAATACGCCTGTCAGTCATTCACTCCGCAATTTAGTTAACAACTAGGCCGATATTACCACTGCCCAGTGCCAAGTGCCAACATAGTCAAACCCAAAATAAACTACTCCTCTTTAGACTCACACTAATCACACACTTTCCATTTTTAGAACTGTGCAATGTGCATGGCCAATTGACTTAAACACAGCATCCACCACAATAACAGTTCTAAAAATGGAAAAATGCGCGGCCGCAGCACCCACCGTAAACCGGTCTAAACCTCGGCGAAAACTGATTTACGCCGGCATTATACTCCGGCGACGGCGCTGTCTACGGTATTGGCTAATATTACCGTTACTATACATATGTGGACTCCTACTATGCGCTCGATCTTTCTCTCTCTTCTTTTTCCCCAATTCTCCACCTGGTTCCGTCTATCGATCCCATCATATCTTCCTCAATCTTCGTCCTCGCATTCTTGCCGATTTCTCCAATCATCTCCAGGTTTTTCTTTTCTTCTTTTTTAATTTGATTTTATGTCTTCGTTTATTTGTTTTATTTTGTGTTTACGCGGTTGCATTTGATTGTATAAGTTTTTCAAAATCTCGCTTATTTTGAAAACCGAATACAATCAAATGGAATGTAAGATTGTTATAATTTTACAATGGCGGGTTGATGGGTCAGTAGGATTCTAGTTCTCTTTAGCAATGCTAAATACTTGTTTTTTAGTTAGAATTTTCGATTTTTTTTTCAAAGTTACTCGATTGAAGTATAATTGTTTCTGAAATTTTCGATCTGTGTTCTAGTCGTTTTAACTCCGAAATTGGAATTCTGGTCCCACAACTAACTTTTGGGTGGACGCTTGTTCATTTTGTGTGTTTAACTCATTCGAGTGAATTGTATACGTTTTAAAAATAATCGCTCATATAATTTGAATATTTTTTACAGTATACTGTATACATTTACCTGAAAGTTAATAATTGCAGTAACTCACAAGTCACAATGTGTGATTTGATCATTCCGTGACATAATTTTGACCTGTTAAACTTGTGTTCATCTTTATTTTGCTGATTTAATGTGGATTTTACTTGTTTGTTTGACTTACCATTCATATAGTGTACTGTAATTCAAATTTGGAAGTGTGAAAATTTTGTTTTATCGAAGCGGAAATGGAATTTATTAGGTAATGATAATTCTTCTTTAGTTGAGAGAGTAATAAGTAATATACTGCAAGATTCAGCAATAACTGCAATGTTCATGTAAAGATTTTTTTTTTTTGGTTTCATAATTAGTCTCATACACGGACTATTTGTTTATAGATGAGAGAAATAATATCTACAAGATGTATAAGGAATTTTTTTGCCATTTCTTTTACCGAATTGTGGTGAATTTGCGTTTCATCAAACTGGAGGTATTGACTGTTTGTTGATATATGGTGATCAATATGATTAATTGGACTGAATAAAGCAGTATTATACTTCGTGCATGGTTTTCTTAAATCGGGCTTTGTTGACACCAAATATGGAATTTATATGAATTATCTGGTGTTTATAAGTTCATGTTTGTATCTTGCAGCTGTCTTCTGTTTGGAGATATAAAAAATTAAAGAAGCACAGGCCTTGTGAAATTATTACTGGTGGAATGCAAGTAGGTAAGGAGACTGAGAGTCGTGTATTACTACTTCCGCCTGTTAGTAAATATTCAGTAATGTAGATTGCAGTCTTAGAAGTTCTTAATTTGTCTCCTCAGGTGGTTCAGAGAGTAATGGTTATCTCATTGTTGAAGCTAATGGTGGCCTCAATCAACAAAGATCTTCGGTATGTCGAATATTAGATTTGGCTTCTATTTTTGTTGGAACTTGGAATTTGTTATTTCGGAAAGAATGTGTTTATATCCTGTGATGTCATATTTTGGGTGGCAGATATGCAATGCAGTGGTTGTTGCTGCTTTGTTGAATGCCACACTAGTGATTCCACGTCTTGAGTATCACAATGTCTGGCAGGACCCAAGGTTTGTGACCCTTCTCATTTTTATGTATGATTAATATGGTTGAATGTCATTCTATGTGGCCGTCCTAATCTTTTTGGATATGCAAATAGGGCGTGTGCCACTTCGCCTAAGTACGTCTAGACTGAGTCAGGCCTTTAAACAATATCACACAGTATGTATATGGCTTGATAATAGAAGTACGAAACAATATGATGTGCAGAAAGATTGTAATGAATTATTGATATAAAGTAATGTACAATATTGAGGTTACAAGATATGGAATCAATTAAACTTGAATGCCTTACAAACTTGGCCGATGGCCTCTATTAATACACGGCCTAAGGCCTCTTTGGACCAATAGGTGTCTTAGACACCTCTTGGGTTGGCGCCAAGGAATTGCGCCAAAGACATGGCTGTTATGGGGAGGCTTGGCGCCAAAGTGAGGTGCCAATTGATGATGCCCCTTGGTTGCCTTGGTTCCTCTTCGGCCTAGTAACCACCCGTGTGGACTAGTCATTCTAGGCATGAGCTGGCCGCAGCTGCTTGGACTGGTCTTGAGCTGGTCACTACTCTTCTTGAGCTATCTGCAACATTTTTGAGCTATAATTTGCGCCATAGACACGCATTTGAGCTTGAAACAAAGTGGGTCGTGACACTCTGCTCCTAGTATTTAATGTGATCACACAAGCACTTTGTTCTTCCAGTCAGTGACTGAACAAAGCCTTGGCAAATTATCATGACCTAAGTAAAAAGAGAAAGGGTTGCACCTTCTGGCTATAGTTTTTTTTCATTGCATGATACTGCTTATGTCTTTTCACTCTCGAATGAAGGGATTTCCTGTGAATGTAAATACGATCGATCTTATGGTGCTCTTTTGATTGATTTGAAAACTTAAATAATTACTGAATCTTGCAGTGGATTTGATGATATCTATGACGTGGATCATTTTGAAAGCACACTTGGTAACATCATAAGGGTGACTCGGGAACTGCCTACCACATTGATGGAACAGTACGATAAGAACATCAGCAGAGTACCAATTGTCCGAGTTCCTGCTTGGTCTACCATTAATTATTACCATGAAGAAGTTCTTCCCATCTTACGGAATCAAGGGTATGTCGGGTTTATCTCTATGGAATCATACTTGACATGTATCTAAATGGATTTCTACAGATGTTTTATTCACCCTTTGGTTAAATGAGAACCCCCCTCCCCCCCTCCCCCCCCCCCACATGGCAATCTTTGCAAATCCAAGCATCCTGGTAAATGATTATTTTATAATATGTTTACATAGTTTTTAAAGGTTCCTGTGTCACATAGTGACTTCTGGTCATATTTGCAGACATAATTGGGATTTACACGGCTTGAATATTGATATATACTTTGTTGTTGGTTAGGTTTGTCCGATTAGCTCCTTTTGCCAATAGATTGGCAATGTATCTTCCTCCAGATATACAGCTTTTAAGATGCCTAGCAAACTACAAAGCTTTACGATTTGCCTCTCCCATTTCAACACTTGCTAAAAACATAGTAAAGCGAATGATGGAGAAGAGTACAAGGTCTAGTGGGAAGTACATTTCCATCCACTTACGCTTTGAGGAGGTGGGCAAGAACATTGCAGTTCCAGTTGAAGTTTACTTGTGTTTTCTTCTCTTTCTGTCATTAATTTCTCCCCTTTTCAAACTTCATCGTTGTGTGTCTTGGATTGGGCATATAGGACATGGTAGCTTTCTCTTGCTGCATTTACGATGGAGGTTTCAGAGAAAAGTTTCACATGGACTTTGTTCGAGAGAAAGGATGGAGAGGCAAATTTAAACGGAGGGGCAGGTCAATCAATCCTGGACTCAATCGAATGAACGGAAATTGCCCTCTAACTCCTGTGGAAGTATGTTCGCTATTTTGATAAACTGATTTTATTTGGATTCTTTACTTTTTAATTCTTCTTGGCCCCATTCTAACAGTAAAATTTAATTTAATTTTATAGATAATAAGCTATTTCTGAATTTGCAAACACCCTCCTGATAGAAAGCATCATTCACAAATGTATACTTAGTATTTATGCCCTGTCCGTTTCTTGTTAGTACAGGTTGGAATGATGCTTAGGGGAATGGGATTCGACAACAATACATCAATCTATTTGGCGTCAGGAAAACTATATCAGGAGGAAAGGCATTTAGCTCCCCTGTTACAAATGTTTCCACTTCTATATACCAAGGAATCACTTGCAACCAAAGAAGAGCTTGCTTATTTCAAGGTAATTATTGTTGTCCACTGTCAATCAGATAGAAATCATTCAGGGCTTCATTCAGCCACATTTAGTTTGTTTTTTTCGTCATTTATACTTCCTCCATTCCAATCAATTCTATACATTTGATTAAAATATTACTCACGTATATTCAACAAATGTATAGAAATGATTGGAATGGAGAAAGTATAGTTTAACGTTGTTTCTTTTTCCGGTGAAGTCAAATACTTGCTACTCTCTTGTTTCGAGATTATGATGGTATAAAGTTCATTAAACTGGTTGGCCTTCTACTTACTGTAAAGTAGCAGTCATGATGCTATTCTTAACATAATTTTCATTATGGGTCATATGAAAACAGACCCTTTGTGACTTCAACATGCCCCGTAACCCTGCCCTTATATGGACCTCTTGAGGCGTTGGGGTAATGTCGTTTTGTCATTTGTGTATTGGAACTGAAATTCAAGGAATAAAATGGTGCCTTTGATCATATATCAGGAGACTTCATGAAACTGACTTGCATGTGGCAGGGCTATTCGTCAAGACTGGCAGCTCTGGATTACATAGTTTGTTTACTTAGTGAGGTGTTCGTAACAACTCAGGGTGGAAACTTCCCACATTTTTTGATGGGACACCGCAGATTTTTGTATGGTGGACATGCAAAGACCATCAGACCCGACAAACAAAAGCTCGCTTTTCTATTTCACAACACAAGCATTAGGTAACTTTCTTCATTGCGTTCCGATTGAAATATGGCATCCATAGTTTCTGGCAACTTAAAGCATGTTTATACTTCACTTTTACAGTACCTCATTTTTGTTTAGGTACTAAACTTGGTTATGACTGATTGGTGATTTCTACTCTTAAACAAGTGTCAAGGTTCAATTTGTGACTTGTGAATTATAAAACGAAGTTGATAAGAGTCTTGCCTCTATACATTAAGTTGCCTTCAGATGGAAACTACCCCGACTGTCCATAGGGCCATAGGGGATACTCCTAATCAACAAACACAAATATTTTTTTTTTTGAGGGGAACACAAATATTTTTGTTTTGTCGCAGAAATCAGAATCACAGAAATTTATAACCAATTCTTATTTGTGGCAGTTGGCCTGAAATACAAGATAAGGTGAAGTTAATGCTGGTTGAAAGCAATAGAGAAGGGCTTATGGTGCCAGGAATCAGCAAATCTAACCGGAAAAACTCAGTTTACAAACATCCATTTCCAGAATGCAGTTGCCTTCAGGAAGCACAAAACCTTACTGTCAATCAAGGCAACATCGACGATGTACTAAATCAAAATTTAAAGCTTATCATTTGAAGGCCTTAGTTGATTCACCTATCATCAGCACACAAGTGCAGTATTGGCTCGTTCATCTGTGATACAACTCAATCATCTAACACGGGTCATCATCTAATAATCGACTTAATTGTCATGTTAGTTACCGATTATGTGACATGTTCTTCAAGTCAGGTTAAAAGATCTCTGCCGATAGATTGTGTTGGTATTAGCTTTGTGACTACCAAAAGTTGCACGGGAAAGCTCGGGCGTGGATTGGAGTTCGCTTATGGTGATGCGCTATGAGCCTGTGAATCAGGAACTTGGCTTGAAAACAGGAATTCTTCTGCAAAATTTTGGTGTAAAATATATCTGCAAGATGATCAACAAAATGCAGAGTAGCAATTCATGCTCTAATTTTCCTCCTCAATTGTCTATGGTAATGCCCATTTCATTGATAACTTTAAAGGTTAGTATAACCTCTATTTGAGTATTTGTTCTTGAGTTGATTTATTGTTTGATGAAATATTATGATCACCTTCTTGTCAATTAATGTAGAAGGTTAGTTGTTGCACTTCTTGCTCTGGTAAAGTAGCGGTTTATCGCTGCAGTTCTCGACGCAATTTTCATCTCTGATCACCTTCTTGTCAATTAATGTAGAAGGTTAGTTGTTGCACTTCTTGCTCTGGTAAAGTAGCGGTTTATCGCTGCAGTTCTTGACGCAATTTTCATCTCTGATCATTCGGAAACAACCTCTCTGTGTTGTTAACCCAAGGTAATGCTGCGTACATCCGACCCACCATACCCCGCAATTTGGCGGGAGCCATTAGGACACCGGAGTAATGTTGTCGTTGTAGTTGATTACTATAGTCAATTGGTCTTGGAATAAAAACATATACGAGTAGAATAGAATTTTCGTGCTAGCATATATCGTATCGAGTCAGGGATTTAGATGGGCCTAGGCCCTTTTGTGATGGCACTGCCTGGACCTCAGCTTTCCTTTGATAGTAGTCACCTTTTTTTTTTCATCCTCGTGCTATTTGTGCAATCATTTCATCTCCTTTTGTTTATTATAGTATTACATGATATAAGAGTAATTGAGTATTTAGTTATCCACAGCACTTACGAAAGCACATTCCAAGTGCACTTTTTTTAGGCACGAGTATTGAGTTCTTCATCTTTACGCGCCGTTCTGACTAATTACTATAGTGTGGTTTATTTCCCGCTTTTTTGGGACTTGCGTCAATTAGGAGGGTGATGGCTAGAATTGATGAGTGCTTCTCAATAATAGTATAAGCAAAACACAAATTGTCATTTTGTGAAGCTTTGTGACGTGAGACAAACTTACAAGTGGGAAAGATAAGTGGACTAGTGGAGAGAGGGTTGTGAGACGTCACAAGCTTGTGACCGTCACAAGCAAGACGGGTTATAAGCAAAATGTAACTTAACCCCCTCCGTGTCTTATTTCATTAATGAGTGTGTCATTTATTATTTTATTTGTTCATCTTTTTATATTGAGAATAATTTTGAATTGTAATTTGATCATCAATATAACTCATTGTCCACTTGTCATTAAATAATATCACCCACAAATGATTTTTTCCCATTCTCTTAGTCTTTGTGTCAAAACCAAAGGTAACCAAATGCCCGGAATGGAGAGAGGGCTACATTTGGTCTTCTTTATGGTTTGTGACTTATCTTATGACGTTCAACTGATTTTAGATCCCCCGGCCCACTTCTATATCTCATCTCTCCTGACCCAATTGTACAAGACCTTATAACAACTCGGACACCTTAATTTAATGATATGATAATAAATGATGTGTATAAGTTAGTATGAGTATAAAGTTTTTGTAAACCATTATTTGATTATTTGTGCAAGATAAAATATTAGTTTGCAAAAGAGAATAAAACCTCTTTGATTCAATGGAGAACAATAGGTCTCACTTGTGACGGATATATCCGTTACAAGCTTGTAACGCGTTAAGTATCACCCATATGGGTAGATAAGACAAAAAGTAGATGGCATAGGGAATCACAAATGCATTGTCTTTATCCTTTCATATGATTTTTATTTGACCCATCATAAGCTTGCGAATATCGTGATGAAGAATGAAAGATAGTTTTTTTTTTTCGCCAAACGACTTAGTTTGTATTTTAATTGGCTCCCTATTGGGTATAATTTAACACTTTATGAATGATAAAGTTCAAACTCATGAGTTTTAAGATTATTAGAGTAACTTGAATGGTTGCTTTTGAGGACTTGCTTGCAATTATTGTTAATAAGCAAGCGGTATGTTCATCATTGGAGTGCAAAATTACGTACCTGTTTGTAAGCAGTGTAGCTTGACTTTCAAAATGAATAAAATTAAGAATTAAGAATTAATAAAATAATTTATATACAATATTTATTGTTATGTGAGACCTTGCAAGCTACATACAATAGTTTAGCATTGAATGGCTATGTAGCTTGAAAGCTTTGTAGTTTGGAAAAATAATAGGATAAGGTAAGACTCTTATATACCAAAAGGAATTTGAAATACTAATTTATTTATTTTGGTTCACAAGGTCCAATCACCCAAATGAACAAGAATGGAGACATAAAATGCGTACTCCAAAACCATGAGGGATAAGAGTCAAAAACTTCGAAAGCACAATGAAGTGATTTGGAAGGTGAAGAGAAACTTGTAGTACTCCCGTAACAATTTTCAAGAAGCCACGATCTCCCACTCATCAGTCTTCTTCCCGTTTCCACTACATGTCTACATGACATTGATCACCCATATCACCTCTTTTCTTACACCATGACTTATTGTTTTTTAATTCAGCACTAATACCAACCTAATTAAAAAATATTTGCATGCAGAAGCTACTTCAGTCTTGAGTTCGATAAGAAACACAAAGCACAATACATTAATGAGCAAATCGTACAATTCCATTTAAGCAACCCACCGTATTTTGCTCTTGCCTTGATCTTCTAACTTTTAGGCCATCACTTCCATGCACGTAGTACAAAAATCATTAAACCCATTATCCTAAACAAATCCAGAGTTTTACGCTAATCAAAGAAAGCTTAATTAAACTTAAATACGGAGTATTGTACATTCAACTTATGCCCTAATATCATTCAAAACATCTAAATACCCCTATAGATAACTACAAAGCATGGCAATATAGCCTTTGGGTTAAAAACATACAACTCATCCAAATTTGAATAAACTCCGGTAGCTCCCGCCACCGAGTCACAATCCTCCGGCGGTGACACAACACCATCTTCTGCAGTTTTCTTGACCCGGCCAGCTATAACTCGACACACCAGCATTGCCCTCCTCTCATGCTCATCATGCCCAACTCCAGCCTGCTCATGGGCACGACCACTCGAGGCAGTGGTCAATATGCCCTTTTCAGTGAGCCCCTCACCAATAAGCTTGAACCCATTTTTGATAATGCTACAAATGTTGCAATGTGGTATGGAATTGCATAAATTGGATGACCCATTTAGGCCTAAACAACACTTGAAAGTTGTACAATAAAACCTTAGAAGCTCATTTCCATCAGCAATGCATCTTGGGTGTTTTTTAGCCAAATTTGTAGCCTTAAATTTTATTAAATCTCGATATTCCTCAAATCGATTGATGGTTCTTTGAGTGTTGTGGACTTTGAGAATTCGATCGATTTTGCATACCGGAATTTGCTTCATTAGCCAGCTTGATTGGAATATGATCTCTACTATGTTCTTGCTTGTATCATCTGAACCAAGTTCTGACACTGCTCAAAATAAAATAAAATAAAAAACATAATTCTTTAGCCAGTCAAAAAAAAAAAAAAAAAAAAAAAAAGAGAGGTAAAAAGTAAGTATTAAAGTGCTGTAAAGTTAATTGTTGCATCATTTCACATGGAGCCTAGAGCATAAAAATTCTATGCTTAAACTACAAGGTTAATTGTATGAATTCTTTTTGTCACTTTTATTCACTTTTTATTGTTTAGATAATGTGACTGTAAGATAATTAGCAGAAGCTTTACACGAGTAATGAAAACAAAAGGTGACATTTTGTTTAATAATACGGAGTACCAATGTGTCAAAAACTCCCTGATAATAAGGATAGAGGGTTAATGCGCAATCCTCTCTATTGTGGGTGCTGTAACTGGTACTCCCTCCGTCCCGGTCATTTGTTGTCCTTTGGTTTTGGCACAAAGACCAAGGAAAGAGGAGGGAGCCAATTATAACATGACAAGTGGACTACATTGAAAGTGAAAAATCAAATTACTCATCAAATACAATCCTAAAATAAAAAGGACAACAAATGACTGAGACACCCCAAAATGGAAAAGGACAACAAATGACCGGGACGGAGGGAGTATATAGTAACGGATAGCCCCGCTGCCTCAAATCCCAAATAAATACTTAAAGTTATTGATTTTTGTTACCGGAAGGTAATCACTGAACATATAACATAAATATAAAACAATAAGAGAAATGTTTGCTACCGTAGTTTCGTTTCTAGCTCCGCCCCTTGTTACTCTTAGGAAATTAAATTACGCCAAATGAACCGGTAATTACACTTAAATCATCAACCTTTACCATATTCGAGTAATAAGTTCATACTGTTAAAAGTCATTTTCATTAATTTCTAGGGAGTATCATACTTCGCATTTACTCTTTTTTTTTTTTTCCTTTTTTTTTTTTTTTGTTTAAATGAATTATGTCGCAGATAAGAATCGATCCCCTAAACCTCACGGTTGGAGTAAGAAAGTTCTTACCACTTAAGCTAACTCTTGTTCTTACATTTACTCTAATAAGTAGGATTAATAGAAAGAAAATGAAAGAGTAAAGGAAGAGTGGTAAAGTACCTGCATGTCGAACAGCTTGATGAAGCTCCAAATTCTCAGGTTTCATGAAGATTTCACCACAATGAGAGCAAGAACAAATAGTAGCTCTAAGAGAAGGATCTCTAGTGAATGCTAAAACAGGATCAACTATCATTCTACATTCGTAACAGCCCGAAAATCTCCTGAATGGCATTCCCTTAACTGAGTAATTAGCACTAGTACTATTAGAAGATGATGACTTGTGTAATCCCACATTATTACTTCTAATGCTATTATTATTACTACTACTATTATTAGTGTTGCTAATTTCACTTATAACAAGTGTTTTATACGACCGACTACTGGACCCGTCATGACTACTGCTGCTGTTACTGCTACTACCAGGGGTAGTTCTGGTTTTTCTTTGCAGGGTTTCGGGTGAAGAAGGCTCAGGCCTGTGCATCACCTTTGTGTTGTTGCAAAGTGAGCCTGAACACCTCATTTTCTTGCTCTTTTTGTTGCTATTGCTGTTGCTTGTTTCTTCTGTTGTTGGTTTTTCGATTTGGGTTGTTTTTTGTTTGTCTTTCTTGTTTTGAGGTTGTTGTGGTGCTACTTCAAGGTGTTTGCAAGTAAGGATGTTTTTCATTACTGCCCATGATGGTAGTTGTTGTTGTTGTTGTTGTTGTTGTTGCGATTGTTGTTGTTTGGTTTCTTTGTTTTGGAAGGGTTGAGTTGTCTTTCTAGTTCTATGGGTTTCCTTGGTAGGTTTCCTAAGATTTGTGTTTTTAGCCATTGTTGATGTCTTGATGAAGGGAGGGAAGAAGTTAGTTATTATAGGTTTAAGGGTGTTGTTTTGGTTCACATGGGATACTTAAGAAAGAAATAACATATGGAAGGAAGGGAAGATGTTGAGGGGTTGCTTTGCTTTTTGTGAATTTATGGATTTGAGATTGTGAGTTAATTAAGAGGTGTTGAATTTAATTACATTTGTTTAATACAAGTGTAACCACAGTTGAGTACGTTGTTTGAGGAGTTAAGGCTTTGTCAATCAAATAAGCTATGAGATGTACTATGCACTTAGCTACTTAAATTACTCTTTAATTTTGATAATCCAAAAAAATGCCAATGAAACTGAAAACCAGGCTTACATTCCATTTGTTAATTTGTCTGTGGTCATTAAAAAACCAGGCTTAATTCCATGTCGTACGCCTATGTTATTCCCACTCGCTTTGAAGGGTCGGACACGGGTGTGTACCCAAGTATCGGACTTTGCTATTTTATGAAAAACCATCTGGTTTTTGGTCTAAAATGAAGTGTCAACTGTCCGATACGGGTATGCGAGCTCTTATGGAGTGTCGAAGTAACATATACATAGACACATAGTCCTTCGTTTTATTTCTAATGTAAATGGAGCTAATAAACTCGACAAAAGGGTTATTTGGAAAAGGTACGGGTTGATCAATTTCAATCCGCTCATTTTGGTTATGTAATGGGTGTTTATTATGAGGTTACCAATGGCTAAGCTTGCTATTTCGCTACGCCATTCCATGTGGGAAATTGCTCAGAGATTACAAATATACAACTAGTGATATTTTATTTAATTTGGAAAAAAAAAAAAAAAATGCATTTAACATTTGTATTTCTGAATGCTGTATTGAGCAAAGGTTTACACTGTAGTCTGAGACATTGACTTATTTCATTTTAATTACCCTTGTAGATTACCCAGTGTTTGATGCATATGGTCAGCTAGTCACTAGTACGAGAATGGTACTTTACCGGACCCCCTACAATTTAAGGCCCGACTGTAGCATGGTTCCATATTAGACATTAACCAAAGTCAATCAGACCATTTCATTGAATTGCCAACTAGGTTAATGGCTGTGGACTCGGTATCATTTTACAGTTAGAGGTCTTTGTATTGGTCGATTCATTTTGAAATTCATTATCAACACACAAATTCTCATTTGTGACGAAAGGTATCCGTCACAAGGAGAAGACGGGTCAAATATGTACCGTATTACCTACAAATGGGCTGGATACTAGAGCAAGTGGATTTTGTACTCAGCATATTATATTGTTGTTGGGGCCCTTGGGGGGACAAACACTATTCACAGCATATACACAACCCATTTCACACCAATATCACGTCAAAATGTAAAAGTAACCTTACATCCATGCCAAAGCTTTCTCCCTCCAAAATAATTCTGTGAATTCAAATCTCAAACCTAATCTTCATCAAATTTGTATCAAACATTCATGAAATCTGAAGCTCAATCCTCAGCAATAATCAAACATTCATCAAAATCACATTAAGCTCACCCAAAAAAAAAAGCGTGCTTAAGACGGCAATGGAGGATCAAACATGCATGGGTGAAATTGTTGAAGTTCAGGAGGATGAAATTGTTGAAGTTCAGAACGAGGACCGTCTATTGGTTGATGGTAATGACGAAGCGTTTGTGGCGATGTTGATGAGTACAAGTTTGTTTAATTCTCCTTAAAAGTTGTCGTTTTTATTGATTTGATTTAGGTGAACAATACGATTCGGTGTATATATTTGCAATTTGATATCCAAAATTTTAGGGGTATTTGTGTTGGTGGTGTTGTTGATTAAATTTGTGTTGATTGAGTTCATTTCTTGAGCTAAAAAATGTTCATGACTGAATAATTTCTGTTGATTGAATAAATGTCCATGTTCAGTTTTAGTTTTTATGTTCATTTTAGGTTTTCTATTGCATATGTCTCGGAAAAACTGATCAAATCTGATATTAAGAATTGTGAGATGGTGTTGATACTAAATGCTGTCATATTTGGCCAGCCACTGTGTAACGCGTGCTTTAAAACATGTTTCAGGCAAATGTGACCATTCTAGGTCACAATGTGACCATTTTAGATTTCAGTGTGACCATGGCATATGTCTCATAAAAACTGATCAAATCTGATATTAAGAATGGTGACATGTTGTTGATACTGAATGCTGTCATATTTGGGCAGACACTGTGTAATGCGTGCTTTAAAATATGTTTCAGGCAAATGTGACCATTCTAGGTAGAGTGTGACCATTTTAGATATCAGTGTGACCATGTTAGTCATACTTTATAATTTGGTTGTTGTTGTTGTAGGTACTTATCTTTCAAGTTCTTTAGTTGGAATAAAAGCTAGCAAATGGGAACATATTTACAGCTTGTATAAGAAGCATTCGCAGCTTATGGGGTTCAACATCATATATGTTATCAGGTTAAGCTTTATATACACATGGTCACATATTACAGTTCAGACTAAGATGATATCATTTCTTAATAAAACACTCTTTTGACAGTTGTGACCACCTGTAACTAAAATTGTCACCATATCTTGTTTTACTTAACATGGTCACATATAAGGGAATGTTAAACATGTGACCACCTTAGGTGTCAAATGAATCATTGTAATGTTTTATTTTTTTTCTTAACATGGTAGCATATTATACCAAACATGGTCACTTATATGTCATTGCTGGAAATGTGGTCACCTTATCAAAGTCATGTGCCTATGTATGACCACATATTGTCCTAAACATGATGACATATAAGATGAATGACATATTTGCATAAACATGGTCACATACCATATTAGGCTAAACATTCATGTGATTGTTAAATTTGTCACCACCTCACCATATATATGTTTTGTTAATATGTTAACAACTTGCACTAAACATGGTTACTTATATTTGAGTGCTGGAAATGTGGTGACCCTACCAAAGTTATGTACCTACGTTTGAGTAATAATTTGTTGAACATTAGACATATAGGTAAATGTCACCACCTTTGTATGATTGTACAATAGTCACCATAATGACATGTTTTCATAAACATGGTCACACACTTTCTTCCGTCTAAGATGATATCATCTTAGTCAAAACATGTGACCATTTAAGTCATTGTTAAACATGTGACCATTTTAGCTGTCAAAGTGACCAATGTTCATGTTTTAAATTTCTCTTAACATGCTAACATATTTCACTAAACATGGTCACTTGTATTGTTTGACTGCTAGAAATGTAGTCACCTTACCAAAGTTATGTACCTACCTTTGAGTAATAATGGGTTGAACATGATGACATATAGGTGAATGTGACCATCTTAGTATCATTATACAATATGTTAACATGTTAACATGTTTTCATAAACACGGTCACACATTTGCTTCAGTCTAAATGAATCATTGTAATGTTTTAAATTTTCTACATTTGGGCCCATCTTAGTCAAAACATGTGACCATATAAGTGATTGTTAAACATGTGACCATCTTAGCTATCATTGACCAATATTTATGTTTTAATTTTCTCTTAACATGGTCATATTTCTTTACAGTACCGGTCACATAGTTGGGTACACATGGTCTCATTCATAGCACAAGGGTTACCACAGTCCTGCAGGTCTGCACATTTGTAATGCTAATAATGTTCAAATGCCAGAATGTTGCTGACGCAAGAAAAATGCTACAATGAGGACTAAATTCTCCAAAACATCGGTGTGGCAGAGGCTCTTGCTAAGTGACATGCGCAGGACCGCAGCTCACGACGCCATCAATTGGCGTCGTTCAATGTTGACATACAAACTACCTCATCACTAAATGCCAAAATGTTGTTGACGCAAGAAAAATTGTGGATAACCTTTTTATTAAGGATAATGAAGAGGTCGTATTGTTACTTTCCAACCTTAATATGGAGGATGCTCAAACATAAATAGGAGGTGATTGCGCCTATTATACTTGACCCCTTACGTTGTACGACAAATGGCTGCAGCCAAAGGAAAAAAAAGGAATATGGGGCCGAAGAAGAAGGCTTCGAAAGGGACTGAAGGTGGAAAGGAAGGGGGTGCTATGTATGTTGTTGTTTCGCGCCTGATATGAAAGGATAAGAAAGCTCAGAGCTCATATCGTGTTGTTTTTTGGGTCAATGTTAATACATATTCTGTAAACTTTGTGACATATGTCAATGTCTAGACACTGGATCAATATGTGACCATTTTATCTGCTAAATGGTTGGTTTTTGGAATATTTAAATAATGGTAACATTATTGGTTTAACATGATCACATATGCTCTACAGTTCAAAATGTGACCACCTTAGCAAAATAATGTACCAATGCAGTTCTTTCAAATTACTCTTTAACTGTTAACTATTAGCTGATTGATGGAAATATGAGTTCCTTGGCAAAGATATGTACCATATTTTGTTCATAATTATGTTACATAATAATACACCCAACATGGTGATTTATATGTTACAGTTCAAAATGTGACCACCTTAGCTAAATAATGTATTAATGGAGTGTTTAAAATTACCCTTAAACTATTGACATAACACACTAATCATGGTGACTATTAACTGTTTGTGGGAAATGTGACTTCCTTGGCAAAG
Organism: Silene noctiflora; assembly: GCA_009801015.1. Lineage (NCBI taxonomy): Eukaryota > Viridiplantae > Streptophyta > Magnoliopsida > Caryophyllales > Caryophyllaceae > Silene > Silene noctiflora. The sequence goes on along the minus strand of VHZZ01004253.1, from coordinate 27,371 downwards.
ATATGTACCATAATATGATAATTATTTTAACATAATAATACACTTACATTGGTGACTTATATGTTATTCTTTAAAAATGTCACCATGTTTAGTCAAAATTATCAATTGTGTTACCACCTTATCTAAGATATGTACCTATGTTTGATAGTTTTCTACTGTACTTAATTGGGTCATATTCATGACATTTTCTACAAACACAAAATGTTACTATTTTACTGCTAACAAGGTCACCATATTGATGTACAAATGTCACAGCATTGTTGGTAGCATCATAAGGTGGTTACGAAATAAAAAGGACCACATCCGATCACAAAGACTGTGACATCCCTAACATCATTAGTGAGTAAAAAGGGTGTCCCAAAATAACACAAGTTACCCCAACCACACAACTACTAAGTCTTAACTATTACAAATCGACAATTACATCATTTGTTCCTCTTCTTTGTAGGCTTTGGAGGACGAGAAGCATCATCAGGTTTTGAAGGGCGGGCATTTTGAAGGGCGGGCAACATCATCAGGGATTGGATTGCAGGAAGCATCGCCAAAGCTATTATAAACGGGACCTCCTGCTGGACGCTCTCTAGCCTGTGTGTAGCTCAGTGAATATGAGGCGACTGCACAGTCAACTCCACCTCCTTTGAACTCTGTCGATCAGCTGCCTTACTCTTGTCCACTTTTAGGGGTTCTAGTTTCTCATCAATCCCTGTGACAATAGGTAAACAAATGCTCATCAATCCTTGTGACAGTAGCAAAAATAGGTACTTTAATAGTACAAGCTGGTCACATTTTCACAACTTATAAACATGTGACCAGTTTAGATAAATTACATAACATTTTCAACAAAACCTTAACATAGGCATTTTTATAGTCTACAGTGGTTAAACCTTGAAGAGTTAGCAACGATAAACACCTAAGAGGGGGATAAGGTGAATTAGGTGTACCTTTTAAAAAATTTCGCAATTACTTGGTTAAAGATTGACACAAGTAAGATTGTATGATTCGCTTGAGAGACTTAATTGATTATAAGATTCACAAGAGTTCCAGCAGATCCAAGCAACAATATGAATGATTGTTGCACAGAGCTGACAACAAGATTGATAAACAAGAATGCAACGAAGTAAAGACGTGAAAGTAAATAAACAAACAAGACAATGTTTTTTAAAAATTGGTTCAGCTCCTACTCCGGAGCCTACGTCCAACCGTTATTTTATTGCTTGTTTAGAAATTTACTCAAACTTAACTAAACCATTACAATACAAATCACTACGCCAACCAACCCCGGTTGCAACTCAAACTTAAAGCTACTCCGCTTCAAGAGTTTGTAAGTTCTATCTCACAGGTTTACAGGTCTTTTGAATCTCAGTGGTTCACTTGAATGAACATGGAGATTCGCAATTAAAGACTAAACACGAGATCATTGAACATACTCTTATGCAACGGTGAAGCGAACCGATACTTGGAGATTTTGTAGCTTTGAAAAACAAACGAAGACTTTTGAAAAACTGAAAACGGTTTTGCAAATTCTTGAAAATCAAAGCTTTTAAATGCTAAACTGATTTCCAAGTGTTTTACAATGAATGCTCTTAAAAGTCTTAGCAATAAATGATGGTTAAGACATGCTATTTATAGTGCAAGTGGTAATCTTAAGGTAGATACTTTAAGATTATTTAATTGCAAGAGAAGTACCTAGCCTTAATTGATTTTAAGTGTTAGGTGTTGCTTGTAAGAAGAAACCAGGTTGCTTTAGTTCTTTTTCCAGATTTAAAGCCCCAACACACTCGACAAGTGAGAACTTACCACAAATGGAAGGATGCTTTAGTACTTGACTATTTCAACTTTCCATTTATGTAAAAGTGAAGTGCACAACTTTAGAGGAGTCAACTTG